>PJRA01000453.1:437908-450676 GCA_016987375.1 Brachionus koreanus | reverse complement strand
TCCTCTTGAACGTCCAATATTGATATTTAAATGCTTTATTTAGTTTTAATTTTTTTTTTCAAATTAAGATATAATTTAAATCAATTATTACAAAACTTTTAAAAAACTAAAAAATAAATATTTTGTAAAATTTCAATTTTTAATTTTCCTGACCACAGAGAACTAGATATGATCAATATACGGGTCATTCTTGTGAATAGGACATTTCTAAATAATAAAAGAAGGCAATTTAATTTGTTTGTTTATTTATTTCTTTGAATCAGCTATTCGCACACGTCCTCTGCTTCTTTTGAACTAATTGAGATGAGTTTTCATTTACTATAACTAACAAGTTATTCGATTCTTGCTGAATTATTTGAGTTTCAAGTCAAATTGGGATATCAATTTGGTTTGATGAAGTTGCTATTGAAAATTTTTTTGATTGATTGAGCCCATTGAATTTCTTTCGAGTAATGCTTTCTCTCTCAAACCTTCAAAACGTAAATCTAAAGTCGGAAATGATAGTAAATTCATATTGCAACCGATACCTACTACATGTTTGAAAACAAAATTTTTCTTCTAATATGGATATGACCATTTACTCAATTGCCAACACAAGAAATTTTTAAATAAATCTTTAATTTTATTTATTTAATTTTATAAAAATTATTCTTTAAAAATACGGCTTCTAAATTATTTTAAAAAAAAAACAACTTAATTAATAGAAAATTTAAATTTGTATAGATGCTAGTTAACAAAGACTAATCCAAAAATTAAATAAGAAAAAAAAACTAATCTTTTGACAATAATTTTTCACTTAAATAATTTAAAATTAATTAATTAAAAGAAACAATAATAATCTATTTAATTTTACTTTAAATTTCTTAGCCGATTTTCTTCGGATTCATTGACAGGTTTTTCGCATTTGAACGATAAATACAAGCAAGCTTTGAAAAAATTAGTAAATATTAAAAAGTTAAATTAACTACCATCTTCTCTGAGCAAAGGTTCAGTAAGCAAATAATTATATATGAAATTATTATTGGAAAAATTGGCCTTTTAAAAGCCAAAAATTAGAATTATCATCTAAATTTTAAATTTAAATTTACTTTACTGATATGCTCTTTGTTGAAATTGTTCATTAGGTATTTGGAAATTTCCCAAAATTTCTAAAAGCATAAATTCTTTAAGCATGATTATCACGAAAAAAATCAAATTTACCGATATTGCAATGTAACTTTTTTTGTTATTTGATGAAAAATTGTTAAAATATATATTTAAGTCTTTCATTACAACTGAAAATGCTGGTATCTAACACAAAAAAATCTCACTAAATAAATTCACTATTTTATTAAATTATTTTTTTTCCTCACATAAAGTTTATTTGGCTTTTTATTCCTATTGTTTTTAAGGAGATTACGATAATTACGGTAGTTATTTAAAGGATTTGAAAAATAGACCAGTTTTTCTATTTTACTTTTGTCAATGTAATTCCACTAGGACAAATAGTAAAAATAAACATTTTTAAAGTATGATGACAACATCTTACTGTTTGTCTAAGTCTTGTCACTGGATAAGATTGAAGTCCAGCTATAAAAAACAAAATTAACAATTCTAATATTTTGTTTTAATTTAACCTATTGTAGCCATGACGCAGTTATAGTTTCCAATTTTGTAACAATATAGAGCTGTGTCAACAAACAACTCAACCATTTTAACCCGTTGGTACTCGTCTAAAATTTTAACTATTTCTGAGCATACTAGCCAACTAAGTCGATTGAACCATTCAATATAGGCAAGCAAATTGGATGTGCGTTTAAATGAATAATCTGTGTATTTTGTTTTTTCAATCAACACTTCATTTTCGCAAGCTTGTCTTAATTCATTTAAATAGACACGAAAGTTTTTCCTGCAAATATCTGAAATTTCTTCTTGCACAGTATTCAATGGTGCTTGTCTTGATTGATTATTCATATAAAAATTCAAATATTCATCAGCGCCAATGTTTCTAATCCGTTCCAGATCTATGTAAGAAAACTGCTTAGCTAGTACGGATGGATCATCGCATATATTCAAAATATTAAACTTTAATAATTATTTAATTAATAAAAAATATTTGAAATTTATTTTAAATACATTAGATAATTTTTTGTCTAGTTTTTTAACCGATTCATGGTGAATGATAATCAAATTTTTTTCATATGATTCAATGTCTGATATCTTGGCAAAACAAACACAAGTTGTAGTCCATTTAATTAATTAATTTTAATTACTTGTTTAGCTATTTGAGAAATGAGTTTTTCAAAATCATCGGCAAAGCTTTCATCAATAGAAATTAAATTTTCTTTAGTGGACTTTAGGGTGCAAATAACATCAACATCACGGAAATCAGATGGAAAATCTTGAGACCATTGATTCAGAATGTAAATAAATCGGCTGACGCATTTTTTAATTACAGACTTAATTTCTGAACTAGAAAAAAAAATTTTTGTATTTTATTTTAAAAATACTTGGGTCATTTTTTTATGGTGAACTAAAAAGTAGAATGTTTTTTCTAGAATTTTTTTCAGAAGCTGATTAGGACTCATGAAAACTCGAGATGACAAAAAAAAGCTGAATACAAACGATTTCTAAATTTTTATTCATTAGTTCAATTTGGTTGAGAAAAAAATTTTCTTTACGTCAAAAAGAACCAGGTCCGAGCTCATCAATAGGACAATAAGATGGTCAAAAGTGGCTGGTTTTTCATTTATCTTTTTTTTAGAAAAATAAAGAAAAAAATCGATAGAATTAATTTTATCAAAAAATTTACATCTTTATTTTCTTCCATATTTACAAATGAATTTTGCCTAAATAAAATTAAATTTAAAAAATAATGATTATAATTTATCTTTTAGAAAAATAGCAAATATTAAGAAATAATAATTTTTTTGTTTTCTGCATTAAAATGAAATATTTTCTGATTTCAATCGAGCGTAAATATTATGCCTAAAATTTGTTATTCATTCTTCCAGGAAATTTATCCAGATTTGCCAATTTGGTATTTAAAAAATTGTTTTTTGTATACATGGAAAAGAAAATTTCACTCAAGCCTAAACGGAATTGCTTGTTTAAGCAAAACTATTCTTTCTATAATTAAATATTGTTTTTGTTCAAAATAGAACAAGTTCTAGCTTGACCGAATCACCAGTTTATAATTGCATAACCCATTTATCATTTATATTTAGTTTTAAAAATAAACTCAGACATAAAATTTTCTTTTTTTTTAGATTAATTAATTAAGTTTGTAAAATGTTTTGAAAAAAATTCCCTGACAATTTAGGACAAGTTTGATTTAAAATTAAAAAAAAAAAGTAAACACATATGCACCTTTTTAAGTTTGCATTAAATTTTGAAGAAAAAAACTGCCAAAAAAATTGATTTGCATTAATCACGTAAATGCATAGATTCGTAATTTAATACTCATCTATTTGCGCTGCAAAATACTTTTTATTTTTTTTTTAAAACAAAATTAAAGCGCGATTTTGTTGCTATAGTTTGACATATAATTTTTTTCTCAATCAGTCAAAATTAATCAATACTTTTTTTTCCCTAAAATTAGATTTTTTAAAAAATTTTTTTTTTTTTTTTTATTTTTATTTCTCAATATAAAATAAATTTTAAGCCAAGATCAAAACTAAGTTATTTAACATTTTTAATATAAATATCTCCAAGTGTACGCAGTTCCTATTCAATTTTGCATTATAATTAAACAAAAAATTAAAAAATGAACGGAGAATGTGATGAAAAGGATCAAAAGCTGGCCCTTTTTCAAGAGATAACTCACTTAGACGATTTTGATCAATGTCAGGCAATTTTGGAGTCGACCAACTGGGATATTGACCAAGCAGTTCAATCATACTTCAACAGTTCGACTCTAACGACAAGCGAAACTCTGCTGTCCTATCCACTGCCGTCCCAAGATATCTTTGAAAAACCGGAACTCATAGCGTCCAAGCCAGATCCCAAGCGTCTTATTAAATTCAACATCGAATATTTTGACAAAATATATGAACTGCACATACCTGAAAATGAAACAGTAGCCACAATGAAAAAATTAATTAGTGAAGAAATACAAGTGCCAGTCGAATATCAGAACTTGAGCGGATGGCCGAACAAGTCAATTGTGGTTATTGACTCCATGAAGCTAAGTGATCTTTATTTGCCCGGAGAAATCACTCTCCATGTTACCAACATGTCTAAGGAAGCTCAAATGCCCTCTTCATCCAACTATCTAAACGGCTATGACTCGAAAACCTATGAGCTTAATATAAAACTAATCCATCCATCTGGTCAAGTAAAAATTATTAATCAATCAGCTAATTTTAGTATTGAAAACACTGTTCAATCAATATCAGACAGAGTTTACAAAATTAAATTCGAACCGAACACTTGTTTTATTGAAATACGTCGATCTCTATCAAAATTGACCAACACCATCACCAATAATCAAGAATGGTTCTATTTTAAGGATGATTCAAATTTGGATGATGATTTAAAAAATTGCAATAGTTTGGACTCGTTTCAAAATTTTCTCGAAAATGAAAAAATTTTTGAACTTTCTATTAATTCACTTGTTGAAGATCAAACAAGTCTTGCACAGATTAAAAAAAATCTGGATCAATTGACAAATAAAGACTCGAAAAGAACTCCGAGTGATGAGATTATAAGAATGGGCTTTGTTGTCACTTTGAGAGACTATGAAGAAAACATTCTTAGCGATTTGTTGACAATTACCAAGCCAGATATAAAACAATCAGTGGAGCAAATGGACATACAAGACGAAAATGATGAGTTTGATGAAGACATAGCAGAAGAAATGGAGGAAAATATTTTAAATGAAGAATCAACAATTAAGAGACCAAAGCCTCTAATTTCAAGTGATATGGACCCAAGCGATGAGTTTCAGTGTACAAATAGTTTTAGTGAGGAATTTTCAAACCGCTATGGACCATTGACGCCTCTTTTTTTTATCGGTCGACTTGAGGACGCCATACAAGACGCACTGTTGTGTCCGGCCAGGGAACGAAAGTTGCTTGGAATTTATTTACACAGCGATAAGACTATTTTTCACAATATATTCTGCTCAAAGGCTCTTTGTGATGAAAATGTAGTCAATTTTCTATGTTCTAATTTTGTAGTGTGGCCATGGGATTTGACTAATAGGAAATTCGAGGACTGTTTTAATGAAAAATGCTCCAGATTCTTGGGAAGCGTGTTTAAGAATAGTTTACGTTCCTTGAAGGATAAACTTCCCGTATTTTTGGTAGTGACCAGAGTGAGGGGAAGCAACGAAGTAGCAGCTATCATTCAAGGCGACTCGACTAACGATCAAATGATGAATAGGCTAATGCAAGCCTATGAAATGTTTGAAATGCAGAGGATTAGTGATGAACGGGACGAGCAGACCCGAGACGAAAGAGAGAAAATCAAACGGGAACAAGATGCCGCTTATCAAGAGAGTTTGGAAGCGGACAAGGCAAAGCGTCAGAGACAATTAGAACAAGAGGAAAAAGAGAAACGAGAAGCTGAGGCTGAGGCCCAGAAAGAACGAATGAAGCAAGAAGAAAAATTAAATAGAAAAAAAATTGCTTTGGAAAAGTTGCCCCAAGAGCCAGATGACAATGTGCCAACTAGTCAAATAACTAGAATACGATTTCGTCTTCCTGATGGAGAATTTGTGCAACGAAAATTTTTCATCAGCAATAAACTTCAATCACTAATCGATTTTATTACTGGACAGGGATTTTTTACCGAGCAATTTAAATTGTTATCCACTTGGCCAAGAAAAGACTTGACAATTGAAAGCTATGATAAAACAATACAAGAGCTTAAGCTGTATCCGCAAGAAACATTGACCCTTGAAGAAAGAATCTAATACATTTTTTTAAATTATAATTCGAATTTTTATATATGTATTATTAATATATATTTTAAATCTATTTCTAAATAAAAAAGTTTGAGAAAATTTGTTATTGATTAATAATTTAATTTAAAATTTTTTAATTTAAAAACAAATAAACTATCTGTTTTAAATTTTACAGTCATTTATCATCCACAATTACGCAGTAAATGCTGAAAAATATTTCAAGATTTTTTTTTAATTATTTTAAACTATTTTCAACTATTCTGTTTAACATGCTAAACTTTTTTGTAAATAATTAAATAAAAGAAGTGTTAATCAAGTATTAAACTGAAGGGACTCTTGTCAGTTGATTATCGTTGAAATTTAAAAAGAAAAATTCTTTCTTAGTATGGCAAGTTTTTTATTCTCTTTGATATTTTTTGGCAATATTTTGAATAAAAAAACCCAATTAGCAAAAGGATTTATTTTTAAAAAAATGAAATTCAATATTCATGATTTTAGAATATTCAATAATCTGATGCATTTCCAGTTTATCTTTTCTAAAAAAAAATACTCAGAAAAAAATTTTGACCAACTATATATAGAGGTTCAAATATAGCTGAGGTAATTGAAGATGAAAGAGGAGGTTTGCTGAGTTTTTCAATTTTAAATTTATGATTTATTTGAAGGAAAGCAAATTACGTCATTTTATCATTTTTTTCTAATGATGTCGATGATTTTGAAGTGAAGCAGTTTTATAAGTAATTAATTAAAATATTTTGGAGGTCAGAAACTGGAAATAAAAATGGGGCTGATTATCGTCAAATACTCAGAAACTATTTTTCAGGCCATTCAAAAGAAAGTCAAAACATTTCATTTTATTTTATCTATATAAGACTAGCTTCAACTGACTCTCTCCTTCTGATTTTTTTACTAAAATCTAAAAGATTTTATACAGTTTCTAGCGGCTTCGCCCTTGCTGACGCTCTTTTACGATTTTTTCCATTAATTTAGTCTTTTAATGAGATTTTCAACATATGATATTAATCAATCTCACTAATTTAGATTTTTCTATTTATATCCAGTCAGCAAGCTGGCGTCAAACGTTGCCCTTACGGACTCGCATTTAGTTAGCCGGTGCATAAGATTAAAAAGTATAAAATTTTTAAATAAAACTTAGAAAATATAGAATTTTTAAAAATTTTTTTTATAAAAATACCTCATTTTTGAACAATTTTTTTAGGAAAATAAAAGTAAAAATCAAAAAAGAAAAACCTGTTGTTCAAATTTAGTCTCCTTTCAGAATCTGTAAAAAAATTGGAGGGTTGTTGGGCCGCCATTTTTAATTTTTTTAGGGTATTCTAAAAATACTTCTTTCGAATAAATACCCATATGTAGGCTTTGAAATTATCTTTTCTGAGAAAAATAGGCTTAAAGGGAGAGTCCTATTTTAGCTAAAGCCAAACTTCCAACCCCTGTGGATCAAAATATTTTTTGATTTAATCTATCTATAAAAGGAAAAATTTTTGTTCTATTTGTATTTTTTTTTTGGTCAAAAAATTGGTGTTTTTTTTTAAATTGATCAAAATATTTTTAATAAATAAAAATAAAATTTTCTTTCAAAATTTAAGTCAAAATTGGTTCAAATAAATTCTTTTTAAAGTAAATTTTATTAACTAAAATAAAATATATTCAAATAAATAATGCAACTTTTTTTAGTTCTCTTTAATTATTAAATAATTTAAATTACATTAGTTTGACTAGGACAAAAATTTGATTATGCTACTAAAAGAATTTCTAATAATCTTATTTTTTTCTGGTATAATAATATTATTTGAAACAATTTTAAAAAATCAAACTGTTTTAATAATCAATATTTTATTATTAGCCAGTAAATAGTTTACAAATAAAATAAAAAGAGTTGTTACGAATTAAAAATAATCAAAGCATTTCTTATAAATTTGAAGGATTTGCTTTAGCTTTTGCGAAACCAATTCTGAGATTTTCGGCATCGAATTCAGTATAAAAGCTTCCAATAAAAACATCACCCAAAATCCATAATGGTCCAGCTAAAAAAAAATCTTAGAGAAAAAAAAGACTTAATAATTTGGCTACCTGGAGGTGGTATATCCATTCCAATAAATCCACTTAAACAAATTTCTTTACCAAATTGAGAGACCTTGAAAAATAGATCAAATTAAAATTTTTTTTTTTACTAATTTTTTTCCCTTTTTACTCTTAAAACATAATCATTTCCATGAATGACAAACGGCTTTCTATTTATTGTAAAAGTAATATCTATAAAAATATAAATAATTAATCAAAACTAAATAAATAATATATTTATTTTACCAGGTAAGTCATTTGTTTTATTGCAAGGTATCATATATTCGCCATTGATAATTGGAAGGGCTCCAATTAAGGCGTTCAATTTAGAAATTTCTTCTTTAGGACCAGCTAAAAGCGAAGTGCCTGTATCAGCAATAGCCTGACAGCCTCCACTACAGAACGAGCTATCCTTAACTGAAACACTTGATAACATAAAAATTAATTAACTTTTATCTAAACTATTGAAGTTTTTCCTACCTGTCCATCTTAAATTGCCAATATCCTTCTCTGGTTACTGGAGTATACGTAAAATCACCTTCGTAATAATTCGGATCCGAACCTCCTAAAAATAATTCTCCACCCTGTTCGCTTGATGGATCTCTGCAATAAATAAATAAAAAAATTCTTGAATTAAAGTAAATTTTTCATTTTAAAGTAACCTATTTAACCAGAAAGAAAATGCGTTTCTTGGAACTAGACCTTGATTAAACATATTGGTGAACACAGTTTCCATGTTGTTTACAGAAATTTTTCTAAAAGCCATTCCTAAAATTCCCTTTAATTTTTTTTAAATAAAAATAAAGACAATGTAAAAAAATGAATCTGAATTACATCAAACTTAGCAGCCACAAATGTGATGCCAGGTTGGTTAGTGGCCTCAGCAAATAGTTGATTTTTTACTGGTAAATTAGACAAAGTCACGGTATCCTGACTAACAAAGCCCGTTAAACTACCAGTACCGTATCTAATCTCAAATTTTGTTCCATTTTTAACATAAGTCTCTGATTTTTCGGCATGATATTTGTGATGAAGTACTTATAAAGTAAAATTTTTACTTAAATTTGAATATGTTTTGTTAATCTTACAGCAAGCAATGTCAAGCAGGGAGCATTTGCTTGAGGGAACCCATAAATTACTAGAGCCGGTATCAAACACTACAGTAAAGGGCTGTGGTGGATTACCAATTGAAATGGGACCATAATATTGTGCATCCAAATAATTTGATAGAGGTTCTGGTACAGGACCATCATAATTGTATTTGTATCTAAAGTTAGATGTTTGAGTACCAGCTTTTTTAAGCTGGTCTCGAACTGACTCCATTTTTGTTAGCTTAATACTAAAATTTTTTGAAAAATTTTGCGCATTTAGTTTTTTTGATTACCTTGGCAAAGAACTAGCCGATAGTGTGCCAATTGATATGCACCAAAGTAAAATTAATGTTTTCATTTTTCTTTGTAAGAATTTCTGATTCAATTTGATTCGGACGCAAAAATTAATTTTGACTTTAAATAATTTTTAATGTAATGTATGTATTTATTTGATTTTTACAGAAAATAGAGTCAAATAAATTTTGTTTTAAGGGGTGCTAAACAAGAGAAACAGAAAAAAAATAAACACTGTATTTATTAGTCATTTGATATTGGTGCAAATATGTTAAATACCCATTGATTTGGTTAAAATTTAAAATTTAAATTGTGATTTTAACAAAATATTCAAATTTTTACAAAAATTCAGCTTGTGCTAAATCGATGTTTTAAAAAATGTCTTCAAAAAATTTTTTTTGGTATCAAAAATTTTATTATTCTAATTTATATTTTAAATGAAATTAAAAATTAAAAATGTAGTCGATAATAATTTTTTATTAAATTTAAAAATATATATTCAATTAATGGTAAAATTAGAAAAAGGATAAATTTTTAACACAAATAATGAAAAACAAAAAGTATAAGCTAGGTAAAACACTATTAAAAATCAAGTTCATAACCGAAAAAAAAAAGCACAAAATTTAAAAAATAAAAAATAAAGTAAAAGATCGAAATATAAGAAATTCGTCTTTTTTGAGTTTCGGTTTTTCCGAAACTAATTGCAATAAATGGTGAAGAAAAAACAACAAATTTAAATAAAAGATATCCACGATTATTCAAAATTCAAAACAACTAAAGTCCATCTAAAAAACTAAACAGCTATGTTCTATTACAGAAGTAGCTGACCATCTTTTTCTTAAGGACCTATGTAAACTCACTCTTAAAAATAACTTATATTTTAATTTAACAAATTTATAAAAATAAACTTTCGATTGTTTGAGATTTAAATTGAAACTAAACGAAAAATAAGTAGATATAGAAACATTTTCCTATTTGTATAAAAAATAAACAAGCTTAAAAGAAAAAATACATTAATTTTTAAATATACTCTTAGTGCTCTGTGTTTAACAAGAAAAAAATAATAAATCGAACAAAAAAATAATTTAAGTAGAAAAATGAGTCAAGCCATTTTTTTATGAAAAATCACACTCGGGATACTTATGTTAGCCGTTGATTAAAATTGAAGGTTATGCAAATTGATATGAAAAACCAAGATTGAACGAAACAAACTAAATTTTTTTAATTTTTAAATTACATTTAATTGTCATAAGCGGTAAAAGAGAACAAATGATGAAAAATTTTTTTCAAATTTAAGCTATCAAGTAATTTATCAGTTTTTACTAGAAATGAATAAATATTGAAAAAAATGGCACCAAAAGCTCTTCAAACAAATAGTCAATACTAAGCGAAAATAGAAAATAGAAAAAAAAATCAACCTTTTTTTAATGACAAGGATGTTTTTAATAAAGGATATAAATAAAGTTTTTTTGTTTGAGAAATCATGTTGGTATGTACACAAAATTCATTGTTTAATAGTCAATGATGCTTGACGGGTTTGGATTGCTAGTTGGCAAATTGTTTGTAATTTTGGACTTTTTAAGCTGAACTTTAAGACGCTTAATGCCAATTTGGTATCCATTCATTGCCTGGATCGCTTTGTTGGCTGAAATTGTGTTGTCATAGCTCACAAATCCGAAACATTTACTTAAATTGGTGTTTTTATCAATGAAAACTTTGGCTGATAGAACTTGGCCAAATGGGGCAAATGTTTTGGCCAAGTCCAAATCACCGAACTCGCTTGGTAGATGATAAATAAACAAATTGCATCCGTCTGGACCCTCTTGTTGCTTGTAGCTGGCAGAATTAGGTGAAGAGTTTGAATTGGTGCCAGTGCGATTTTGCATAATGCCGAATTTAGACTGTTGTTGTACTTGGCTCGGGTTGAAATTAAAAAATTGGTTTATGCTATTGTTCGGACTCGGATGATTAAAGTTTGTCTGATTAGAATTTAATTGACTATTGATAGTTAAATTGTTGAAGTTTTTGGATAAATTGTTGACCAAGTTTGTCGAAGTAGAGCTTGACGATGCCGAAGCGCTAGTCGAGCTGGATGGCCCACTAGATTTGAAGCTATTCAAAGAGCTTGGCGGGTTCGGAAAGCTTATTAGATTGTTCGGCGAGCTTGGCAAAAATAAGCTATTGCTATTTGAATTGGTACTGGCGCTTAGGTTAGATGTCGATGATGTTCTAATCTGAGCTAATTGAGGAAAATTGAAATTTCCAAGTCCAAAGTTATTGTTGTTATTGCTGGTCAGCGGTTGATTGAAGCTCGAGTTAATTAAAGATGCGTTTGAATTAGATGGATTTGGCAACAGTGATGCCTGACTATTGTTCAAGCTGTTTGCAGCAGAACTGCTCTGATTTGAGCTAGGGGTTGATGACACGCCTGGTTTTTGGGATAACTGGAGTAGACTTGCCAAATTTTGAAAATTTTGACCATTGCTACCAACTCCTTCTAAAATTGAGAAAAAAATAAATAAAATAGATTGAAAAAATTTTTACTTAAAATATTCCAAAAATGAATTTATATATTTTTATAGTAATTAGAAATTTTCAAAAATATTCTATTGAATATTTATTAATTTATTTGATTTTTATAATTTGTTAAAATGAGTGTTTACTTTTAGTGGAAAATATAATTATTTTAATCATCTGTCATCATTTACTTTCTTTAAATTTAGAATAATGATCAATTAAATATATTAAATTTTCCATTGAATGACTCAAATAAACAATAACGTTATTTGCTTTAAAATATTTAAAATACCCAAACTTGTAAAGCTTATAATCAATTTTAATATAATAAATAGGTTCGTTAATAAAAAGATAATTTTCAATTTTAAAAAAGTGATTAAAATTCCAAAGAATTTTTTTTTTTTTAATTTGAAAAAAAATAATCAGATCAACACAAAATATTTTTCTAATTCATTGTTTTAATATAATTTAAATCAAAATTTTTAGCCTCAATAATTGTTTTTTTAATTTTTTAAGAATTTTTTTTTGTTTCATGTTAAGCATAACATGTTAAACCCTTAGACAAGTATTGTGCATAATTCTGCAATGATAAAATTAATACAGACATAAAGAATTTATTTTACAATTGAATGTTTATCTTTAGAATATGCTTCAGCATTAGATTTTCTACTTAAAAAATAGATAAACCTTTTTTAAATGAAAGTTTTTGAGAAGGATCTTTTACATTCGAAATAGTGGAGGGGTTAAACGTTTTATTGAGTAAAAGTTTAAAATGGCTTTGTGAAATTTAGTACAAAATAGAAAAATTGAACAAAAATTAATACTAAAAAAGCTTATAACTTTTTTTCTGAAGGCTTTTAATTAGTTCTGTAAGTGCAACAAATTGCAACATACTTA
>PJRA01000453.1:403637-437880 GCA_016987375.1 Brachionus koreanus | reverse complement strand
TGCAACTTTGAATGTTGCACTATTTTGTATTTACCGAACTTGCTTTTGACTTTTAAAAGTATAGTTATAAGACTTTTTAACTTTTTGTTCTGTTCTATTGTACTAAATTTCACAAAACCTTTAAAATCATTTGAGAAAAAAATCTAATTGTAGAATAATCAATTTAAAATGGTATGAAATAAAAATTGTCTGCTAAAATCAATCTATAATTGTAAGGGTAGAATCTTGAATCTTGCTGCAATGTTTCCATCTGCACTTTCTTATTTTATTTACTAAATTTCAATAAAAATAAGCTAATAATTATATAAGTAAAATGCATTGAAAACATGTATTATATAGAGACTAGTTATTTTTTAAGTTTTCTAATTGAAAACTCTTTGGTTTAAACTTAAAAATAAAAATTATCATTGTCATTGTCATTTCTTGTGTTTTTCAAGTAGAAAAAAAAACTTAAATGCTTAGATTTTATTTTTGTAAATTAAATTTCAAAAATTTTCAAATTTTAAAGGAGTTAACATTTTTTTTATAAAAACAAGATTTAATTCAACTTTCTAAGTAAAAAAAAAAATTAAAAACCCGATATTCTAGTGCTAAACTAAAAGAAACAAATAACTTTATTTAAAAAAAATCAAACAAGAGTTGTAAATTATAAGAATAATTTCAAAAAATGTCAAAATAACCTTTGAGATATGATAAACTAGTTAGCTATGATTTATTGTTAAATACTATGAGCGTTATTTAAATTCACATAAATAGTTATAGGTAAAAACAGTGTAAATTTTTTTTGTTAGTGCATATTTTTAAATATTTAACTGAATTCTTTATGTTATAAATCTTATTATCTCAATAAACGGGTTGCATAAATTTTATTTTTTAAATAGTATTTATTTAAAAAACAATTTACCTGAGTTCGAAGCAGACGGATTTTGTAATAAAGCCGGATTGTTAACAACACTTTGAAATTGAGGAAACGACATTAGCAATTGTTGCATTATAAGCAAGTTGTTTAAATTTGGAGCAGAATATTGGTTTCCAGACGAATTGAGCGAACTATTGCTTCCAGACGTTCCTAGTCCGATCAAATTGGTCCCATTTACCGAAAGGTTATTGTTATGAGAAGGAGTTATTTGCCTAGAAGACAGACTAGACTGTAGCTGAGGATTTAGCGAGTTACTTGAGCCTATTGGATTATTACCAGGATGAAACGAAGACTGTTGAGTAAATGTGTGCCCGCTAAAATGCTGTGGATTGGGTCCTGCAAATCCGCTATTTGTCAACAAATGGTTGCTATTAGCGTTAACGCCTGAATGAAAGCCGTTCGAGTTTCCGTTCGTGTTTAAGAACTGCTGAATCAAAGAGCCATTTAATTGTTGCATTTTTTTGGTCTCCTTATCTCTCGGGGTATCCGCAAATTTAACCACTATAGGCGAGGAACATCCCTCCATTGTTTGTGAATGATGCATCGACTTTATTGCATTAATTGCCGATTGACGCTTTAAATAAGTAACGAAAGCACATCCACGGCTTTTCATGTTCGAATCGCGCAAAATTGTACAATCTTCAATTTGACCGTATGGCGCGAACATGATTTTGATGTCGTTCTCATCGTAGTTACGGCTAATCATGCCAATAAACAGTTTTCTCTCTTAAATTTTGTAAAATTATTTTATTTAATAAACAAAAAAATTTTTATTTATTTTTAATATTAATCTATTAAAAAACGCTTGATTTTTAATCTTTAATTTAAACATAATTTAAATTTGAATATTCTCAACTCTTTTTTAGAGATTGTAGAAAATAATTTAATTTAATTTTTTTTTTTTAATTAATTATTCTATTATAAAACTAAAGTAGATTAAAATTTTGTTAAAATCACTAATTTTTATGAATATTTATGAATCGAACTTTAAAGCACAATAAAATAATCAAAAAAAAAAAAATTCATAAAATTTTTTTTTTCATAAAATTTAGATTTTTTCAAAAATTTAATCTGCTTTAGTTTTACAAAAAGAATAATTAATCAAAATAAAAAAAAATGAAAAAAAATTTTTGTTTTATCAACTTATGAATAAAGTCTTTGTGAAATTTAAATAAATAACTCGAGTTTTTTTTTTAACTAACTATAATAAGACTATAATTTAGAAAAAACAATTCAAATGTTGTTGTGGTTTAGAAGATTAGTTTAAGTGAAAAGCAAAACAAGAATTATTAAAAAGAATTTAAGTCAAAAATAATGAGATATTTATAATTTAAAATAGGCCAGTTTATAGACATAAATAGAGCCTTTAGGACATTGACTAAATTAAAATAAAGTTAGCATAGTAAAAATTGGTCAAAAGCCGATCACAATAATTCAAAAAAATTAAGCCAAATAGGGTAAAAAAATTGTACCATTTCTGTTCTCTGTGTCAGCAGGTTTCATCTGAATAGGATGATGCATCTTGAAAAATAAAAATAAATTTAAACATAAAATTCAACTTTGAAAAGGCATACACCCGGTAGTGTCTTGAGATTGTGTAATGCATTTTGAGCATCCAACGCAGACTTTCTAGTATAGAAAGTAACAAAACAACAACCTTTGGACTCATTTGTTTGCTTATCTCTGAGCACATTCAGCTGATAGACACTGCCGTATTCTTGGAACATGGTTCGGAGTTCGTTCTCGTTCATATTTCTCGGTATTTGGCCAACAAACATTTTAATGGCATCCGAATCGGGCTCCCTTACACTCGAGAGCATTTGATCGCCATGGCTCTGCTCATGTGACACCATTGCTAGATTCGAATTCGGACAAGACAACGAGGATGACGATGTGCACGAACTAGCCTGATTTGAGGCGGTCACTGACTCTACATTGTTCAAATTAGTGGACGAGTTTGTCTTGAGCAGAGGCGAATTCGTGCCACTCGGCGTTGCAGTAGTTGCATTTGATGACGAAATCATTCTTTAGAAGAAAATTTGTTAGACTAATGTTTAAGAGTATGGCTTAGCGAATTCCACATTTTTAACCTAATTTTGGATTATATTATCGATTTTTAGTTTGTTATTTTTGTCAAAAAACTGTTACTTGGTAACTGAATTTTGACAAAATAGCTAAGTGTGCGGAATTCGCGGCCGATGTTGACCATTTAATTATTACTTTATTTATTTTAGAGGACTATAAATTAGACACACACTGAAGAGACAATTTTTTGGTTCACCATAAATATGCGCAAGAATTTCATCAATAGACAATGGACCACATTTATAAACCAAAAACTTACCACATTTAACTAACTCAAATTAAAATAATTTTAAAAATTTTATTATATTTTTTTTTAAATAAAAAAAAAAAAAGAGAATAAAAAAAAGAAGATTTTTCGAAATTTTTAGCTAGTAAAAATGACCAATATATCGAAGCTATTTGAAACGAAAACTGAACAAACGCGATTGAGAGAAAAAGCGAGAGAGAGAGAAAATATAGAAACATAAATAAATTGAAGCAAGGCGAGTAAGAGGCCTCCAAGTTTTATGAAAAAAAATATATCAAAAATACAAAACAAAAACAAAATTTCTAAGCTATCCATCCAATCAAACCAATATAAACTAAAAAGCTCTTTTGTTGTGTTGTAGCTAAAGTAATAATTTAGTATTTTCGTTTTATTTTTCTCTCTCTCTCTCTCTCTTTCTCTCTTTAGTTTGCTTGCGAGCTCTATGCTCATATCAACTAGGTTAAATTTTTTATTAAAATTATTCATGTGTCGATATTGCTAAAATCTGCTTAGATATGCAGTTTAGCCAACTTGAGCGCCCCCTAAACACGAATAAATTATTTTGTTTCAACTTGAAAATGTATAATTTATGCCCAAATCTGAATTTGAAATGGTTTAAAGAAAAAAAAATCTATTTCAATCATGTATATGCACTAGGCTAAAATTGCATTTTTTCTAGGCATAAATCAAGCAAGTTTGACAAAAATTTTTAATTAAAAGTAAGCTTAGGTGACGACTCTAGCTATATTGATCGATTTGTAAATTTTCATTTTCAAATCCCTTCGATCATCATTTAACATTTTAAAGGGCAAAATTTTTGATTAATCGATTTCATTTGGTCTCAGCAAATGCTCGGTCACTTAGAATGTCAAAAAAAAATTTTTTTGTTTTTCCAACCAAAATGAATTAAGAAATTAGTTAAATTGTCATTAGCCCAATATGCCCTTAATTGGCTACTCTTGATTAAATAAAAATAGTAAAATTTTATTTTAAATATGTGTTGCACTTAAATTTGAGAACATATGACAAAAAATTCATTTTCAAAGCCATATTAATTGAAATTAAATTTGTTTTTTCTGGCATCAGACCTCAACGAATAGTTTAGAATATTTAACTTTTCAAAATTTTACTTAAAATTTATTTGAGTGCAAATTGAGTTTATTTTTCTGACTAAGGAAACATAAATGCAGTCAAAGTTCAACTCAATTATTCAAATAAGAAGCTGCTATAAAATTTTTTTATTTTTTTTTAATAAAAATCATGTGAAGATTATAAATAATCTAAATTTCATTAATTATCTAAAATATTTAAAAAAAATGAATCTATTCTAGCTCTTTCGTAAGCCGCGAGCTAAAATTTTTAGTTACCAATGGTTGAAAAATTAGATATGAGCAGCCCAACATCTGTCTTTTAAAATTTATCATTTATAATCTTCTAATAAATCTATTTTATGGAAGATGAATGATAATTCATAAGATAATCAAATTATTCAATACAATAAATATTATGCATGATAATTATTTATGCCAATTAGAAAACTTAAATTTGTTTTCAAATAGGCCAAAATTCTGAAATTTTTCTATTTCTAATTCGAAACTTTTTGTTGATTTAGCATTTTTGAAATACACACAAATGCCAATCTTAGTTCATTACATTTTAAATGGAATTCTTGTGCCATTAAAATATTTACGCTTTAAATTAAATTAAAATTTTGTTTATTAATTTTACAAGTTAATATAAATAAAATTTATGCTAAAATATCTTTGTTTATACTTTATCTGAAAAAGCATTCAATTTTCAAAAATAATATCTGATTTAAAAAAAATCTTCGTCTAAATCAGCATTAAAATGTCTTTGCTTTTTAAGTTACAAAAAGTGAAAATAATTTCAAAAATTAGGGTCAATTTTATTTTTAAAAATTTACCTATTTATTCAAAATTTGATAAAAATATATTTATAATTTCAAAATTTTAATAAACTCATTTAACTGAACTGATTTTTTTAAATTAAATGGTCTTAAAATCCAAATCAGAATATTTTTCTAATTAAAAGCTAGCTATCGATTTTTTTCTTTAGTCGATCTCAACCTCAGAACTGCTTAGGATTATCGATTGTTTAATTTCTAATATCAAGAGTCAGTTTTTAAATAGTTAGATTATTTTTGAATGGCTTGAAATGAGACTCTAAATTTTTAAAATTTTCATTAAAACCATGAAGATTAATTGATTTAAATTATTGAAAATTTACCAAAAAAAATAGCTAAAAGTTTTAAAAATATGATTGTAGGTAAGTGGCACATTTACGCCTTTGTTGATTGAAAAAAAGTTAAGTTTATTTTGATTTTTTATTGTTTATTAAAATAAACTAATATAAATATGAGTATACTTGAATTTGTAACAATTTTAATTCCGATAAAAAAAATCATGGAATTGAAAATTAAATTAGCAAATTCAGTTGATTCAAATGTTGAAAAAATTTGTGCATTTGGTGAAAATATTTTAGCAAGTATTGATGAACAGATTGAAAGTAGATTTGGTCTTTCAAAATCGCATTACATTCTTCTGTCGAAAAATGGTGTCAAATTAAACTCGAAATCTTCAATAATCGATGGCGATTTAATTCAATTGAGTCCTTTGGTCCTTGGAGGTAAAGGTGGTTTTGGCTCTCTGTTGAGATCATTCGGCAAACAGATCACCAAATCAACAAACAAGGAAGCATGTCGAGATTTGACCGGAAGACGCATACGTCATGTAAACAATGAAAAAAAACTAAAGGATTTTTTGTCAAAACAGTCTGAACTTGCCAAGAAAAAAGAAGAAGAAAAAAAGATCAAACAAGAACGAAAGAGGAAAAAGCTAGAAAAATTGGAGTCATCACATCATTTGTTTGTAGATCCAAAATATGATGAACAAAAACAGAAAATTACTGAAGATCTCGAGCAAGCAATATCATCTGCAATATGTAGCAAAAAATTGGAAAGTTCAGAGAAATCAAATAGCGGAAATGAATCGAATAGTAACGATGAAATAGATAAATTATCAAAAAAACAAAATGATTTGAAAGATTCTAAAAAAACTGAGGTTAAAGATAACGAAAAATTTAAAAATTGGCTAGGCATTGAAGATTTAGACGTGTCTTCTTCTGATGATGATGAAGAAAAAGACCAAGAACCAGCTAAAAAAATGAAATTAAAATAAATTTTTTTCAAAAATGAACCTTATTAACTTGTTTTTTTTTTCTGTAAATAAAATTTTTAATAAAATTCAGTTTCTTAAAAAGGAAATGCTTTTGATTAAGCATATTTAACAAATTGGTTCTGTTTTTGAATATTAGCTTTTTGAAGTAATAACAATGGGTGATAGTAAAGTTTTAACAAATCATCAGGATGATGACGATGATATGCCGCAATTGTCTGCAGAAGCGCTAAAAGCTCTTCAGGAGTTTTACGCTGAAACAGAGGCTCAAGAAAAGAAAATCGATGAAAATTGGGTATTTTTTTTAGAGTTTATAAAAAAAGAATGTTTTTTTGATGTTTAACTTAAGCAATTAAGTCAATTTTGGTATGATAAAAAGACTAGTGATACATTGGCCAAAGAAGTTTTTCTGAATGCAAAGGAAAAACTAAAGTATTGTTTAGCAATTAAATTTTAAAATTTAAGTCAAGTTAATTTCTAAGAACAAGCGAAAAATTCAATGTTGCATGTATATCTTGTCCAACTCTTTTCAAGGCATTGCACTTTTATCTTAAAGAAGCTAGATCTTGGCCTGAAATTAATAACTTTAAAGAATTAATTGAAAAAATAGATATTAAATT
This sequence comes from Brachionus koreanus, assembly GCA_016987375.1. NCBI lineage: Eukaryota > Metazoa > Rotifera > Eurotatoria > Ploima > Brachionidae > Brachionus > Brachionus koreanus. The sequence continues at coordinate 430,815 of PJRA01000453.1, read as the reverse complement.
ATTTGAATATGACAAAAGATTTGAGATGTATGGAGAAGACTTTTATTTCTATGACTATAATAACCCACTTGAGTTTAATTCGAAACTTGAGAAATATTTTGACATGGTTATATCTGATCCTCCATATTTATCTCAAGATTGTCATATAAAAACTGGAATGACTGTTAGAAAAATTACCAAAGATGACTTTAAATTGATTGTTTGCACAGGTAAAGCAAAATTAGTTAATGGTTGATTTTTTTGTTTAATTTTTTTTCCACATTGCTAAGGAGCTGTAATGGAAGATCTCTTAGGTGCATGTCTTAAAGTTCGTTTATGTTCGTTTATTCCCAAACATGAACGAAATTTAGCTAATGAATTCAAATGTTATGCAAATTATAATACTATTTGCTTAGATAACTAATAAAATTTAAAAAAATAATAGATTATTTTTATTTACTTAAATCATAATTGATCCCTATTTGATCTAGATTTTAAGGAGCAATATTTATTTATTTATGAGCTTGTTGTACTTTTTATTTGGTATTTTAATTTAATTAGCCTTTAAAAATTTTTGATATAACTAGTCGGCTATTAATCTAGAATCATTTTTATTAAAAAAAATTATCCAACAGGAACAATTGGTGTCTTTTTAATAGAATAATATTTCAGTCAAATTCTTTTTTGTTTTCTGACAGGTGATATTTTCAATTTTGAGTCTTGAAAATATATTAAAAAAATTAAAGAGAATCAAGCTTTTAAATCAACACTTCTAACCTGAGCAAATTAACTATTCAAACCATTTGAATATACAAGTTTTACTAAATTTTAACTCTAATATGAGTTATTAGTTTCAATTCTAGTTGAAAATTGGATTCAATGGGTAAATTTTTTTATTTGATAGACACAAACATCGATCAAGAATGACTATTTAAATATTCATATACTTACTGTAATTAAACTTCTATGGTTACTCTCTTTAAATTAAATTCGCTTGTATTTTATTTAAAAAAAAATTAAAAAAACCAAGATACCTTTAAGCTGAATAAAATAAAATAAAAATGTTAATATCTATTAAGAGAATTTTACAGCAATTTATGATTTTGAAATAAATTAGCATCTAAATGAAAGTAGATGCTGTTCTGGTCAATTCAATTAAAAGTAAATATTTTGTTTTAATCGAATATTAGTTTAACCTATTTGAATTGATTAATTATGTTACAAATGCAAGCAAGCAAGCATTCAATTTTCTTACGAAAATATTTCAAATAGTTACTTTTTGAACTTGATTTTTAAATTGCTTAGAAATTGATTTAATATCAGAGATATTTTTTAAGGAAAAATTATTTCTTCTCAGTTTTCTATATTATATTTAAAATCTAAAGTGATTGCAAGAAAATAAGCAGAAACTTTTTACCAAAATTACTTTCAATAAAATATTTAATTCGCTTTTTTCTTAATAATTATTCTTATTTTTAGTAATAAATTTTGAATTTATGAATGAGACTAGACTTTTATTTGCTTTTTAACTTGGTTCTTTTAAAAGGAAATTTGTTCATTGATTTTAATTTCAATCATTTAATAAACTTTTTGGTTCTTATTTTGTGAGAATTAGTAATTGTTTTAGATTTTTAGATATATTGTGCTAGGACTTGATGATTTATCGTTATTTAAATATAGAAAAAATCTAAGCCATTATTAAACTCAAACCTAATCTGTCAGCTTCTTTTCATTAATAAAAATGGCTATAAATTTGAAGAGACGTACATAAACACAAATATATATACGTATATTTTTTTTTCTTACTCACTGTCAAGATAATTTTTGATATTTTTGAAAATAAAAATCCTAAATGGTTTGCTTTTATGAAGGTTTTGATCACCTTTCATTTAAATATTAAGCCCTATTATTTATTATTCATGTTTACTTTAAAAAAAAAAAAAAGATTATAAAAATATCATATCTTCGTTAGAATCTTTAATAGTCGATTTCATAATCTTTGAATAAGAAATATAGGATAAGACTGGAAAAAGGTTTGTTCATAAGAATGCATTTACGTTTATTTCTTTATTATTATTATTATGTCATAAAGTTTAATTAATTTTAAAAATTTAATTTTTTTCAATAAAATAATTTATTTATACTTTATTTTGTCTCTCAAAAACAATTTTAATTTTCTATTTTTTTCTAATTAAATGAAGTTTAGTAAAGCAATTTAAATTTCTGTTTGTAAATTTTTTGCATAGGAAAATATTAATTCTATTTTTTTTCACATAGTATCACAATTCATTATTCTAATTATTATTATTTTTTTTAATTTGATCAAATAGTAAGTAATACTTTAAAGCCATATCGCATTCAATATCATATTAAAGTATATATGAAAATTAAATTAAAAATGATTACTATTAAAAAGCGCAGATATTTTTGATAAAATCCTCAGATATATATAATTTAAATTATTAAAAAACATTCTCAATTCTAATACCTAGATAATATGATCTCAAAAATCCTTTTATTATGGAATTATTTTTCAAGTATTTTTCTAAATTAGGATTAGAGAAATTGACAGTATTTATGAATGAAAAAAAAACTAAAAATGAATTATTTGTGTAATTTTATATTCAAATTTTAAAAAAATCTCTTTCTAAAATAAAAGAAGATTGTTTTTTTTGCGTGTTAAGTTAAGTATTTATCAATATGCTTAAGTTAAGAATTGCCTTGAAATTAAAAATAAAAGAAACGTGATCTATAATATCAACAAACAAATATCGAATAGCCTGCCTATTCAATTGACACTCTCGAGTTTAATTACATTAGTGATAAAATTCTAGAGTAATATGATAATAAAATAACATGGACTACTTTGAAAATTGTCAACTGAAAATATATGCGCTTTTTTAAATCTAAATTTCCGTATTAATTTTATCCTGTCATTGTGGCTTTTTTCTACAAGATTTCTTTAAAGTAGTTAATTAAATTAAGTTAAGATGTGCGGAAATAATAGATTTATATAACTCATATATTTGGATAATACTTAAGACAATTTTAATGTCTGTATGATAAATCAACACAAGCTATAGTTCATAATTTAATTAAAAAAATTCAAGAGCTTTAATTGAATCTGAATTGGAAGCAAATTATTTATGAATGATATATTGAATTTTTACAGATTTCTAAATCCATAAAACATCGATTATGAATTGACTTTTTCAGATTCAGTCAAATAGAAATTTTTTTTTTTTACATTTTTCAATTGACGCAATTGATTTAAAAACAAAACTCCGACCGCCTTTTGTTTTCAGCAGCCTAAAAAAAGAATGAAAAATGCATTTTATTGATTTTTTTTTCAAATTAAACTTTATCTATATACTACGAGCATTTATTAGAAAATGAGAATTTAGAAATGAAATATGAAACTTTTTTTTTTTAAGGTGTTAAAACAGCTGTTATAATTTTTCAATAGCTTTGTTCAAAGATAAATATATCTATTTTTGGTCAGGTTACATAATCAACAACCTGGCTGCAGTTTGTGAGACCTTTAAACTTGCTAATTTCGAGACCATATTTATTTATCGTGGTATTTGAGGTAAATATGAGAATTTAAATATCTTATTTGCATTTTTATTCATGATTTTAATGTGTTCAATGCCATTTAGACAAAATGCCAGCCTTAATTTCTTCAGAGATCCAAGTGCGTTCAACATTTTTACTGCCTAATTCTACTTTTTCCAAATTTCTATTTTTGTCAAATGTTCATCTTTAAAATAATCATAGTGGTTTTTAAAAAACTCGTTAGAATAGACCTATATATAATTTAATTAAAATAAAAATAATTACCTAAAATAATCTTTAGGATAAATCTTTTATTTTTTTTTCTCAAAGTGTTAAGTACTTTTAATCTTACGAACTACTATTTGTTTAAAACTACCAGATTTTTATATTCAAAAAATTTAATTAAAGTTTTAGTCTAGTCACTTTATATGCTTCACACAAGTTTCAAAAAAAAAATCGGAATCATGCAAAAATTTAATCAAAGCAAAACCAAAATTTAGCACAGAAAATTTTAATAGACCAGTGTCAAAAGTTCATTTTTTAAAGAGAAGAAAAACTTTTTGTGTTATTCTAATCTTACACTTTGAAGCCAGTTTAAAATGAGATAAAATATACAAAGCTAATGAAAAATCAATTTTTATTCAAAATATGGGTTAACGTATCGATAGTATCCAAGATTAATCTAAATCAATGTCATGACTTATCAGTGGAAATAGACTTGATTTCTCAGGAGATTTCAATGGGTTTCTTTAAGCTCGACAAATTTCTAAAATTTTTAAATCAAATTGTAAGACTTCCTTTTCATTTATTTTTTCTAAATATTCCTATTTTCTTGGCAAAATCTAAGATATGTCTGCATCATTTGATTCAATTCGTTGATTATGAAGATTCTTATCTAAATTGAATGAAAAATATCAACTCGACTTGAAGGCTTTTAAATAGCTTTAATTTGAGCCGAATTTAATTAACAAAATCATATTTTCAGGTCGATTCTTGATCGATCTAGGATCAAAATTTTAAATTAAGAAAAATTTTCCAACTCCTACACAATATTTTTATACATATTATATTATCAATTATAATATTTAAAAATTTTATCGATTTTATAAATAAATAAGATTTTATTTAAATTTCTGTTTTATTATATACCTTAGAACAAACAAACAGATTATAATAAGCTTTTAGATGAAACAAAAAATGAAAATTAAATTTTAGAGCTTTTGGTATCAAATGATGATAGAAGCGCGTGTTACTTATTTTCTTATCTTTTCTATTTTTTTAGATATGAAAAAATGTTTTTTTAAGTAATGAAAAATGCGACGTGAAATTTAAATTTTATTAGAATAATTTAAATGAGTAAAAATGACTAGTTCTCCTGTTCTTGGAAACGGATTTTATGCCAACAAATACAATATGGTTCGCAGAGATTCATATAATCAATTTACTCCTAGTGAAGCTATCAATGCTGAGTATACTTTGGCCGATGTATACGACGATGCGGCGATAATCGGCTCCGAACTTGAAAAAATCATAAATAACTACGGTTCCGACATTCTTAAAGACCTGATGCCCAAGGTTATTAGTGTGCTAGAGCTGCTGGAAAGCATGACTATTAACAAAGAAAAAGAAAACGATGAGGTTAATGAGCTTAAAATGAGGATAAATAGTCTGGAAATGGAGAAAACAACCCGCAATAATGAACGAGAAAAATTTGAGAAGGTTTTATTTTTTAATCTTTTAATCTTAATTTTAAAAATTCATTAATTAACTATCAATATTTTAATAATTGAAGTTTATGATCAAATTTTCAAATGATCATTCTGATAAGTTTTTACTAAAATAATTATTTATAGCAATATTAAAGAGTTTAATGCAGAAACATGTTTTTAAGTTTAGTATTTAATGTTTAATCATAACCAAGTATTATGCAAAATTCTTAATGAATGAAATATATAAATTAAGTTTTTCTATTTTTAATTAAAGAAAAGGGGAAATAACAACAATTTTTAAATCAAATTTTATTTATTAAACAAACGAGGCTTCTAAAATAAGGTAACCGGAGGATCAAGAGGTGTTTAATGTTCCTGCGGTCGCAAAACACATGTCATTATTTGGGTGTAAAATCATAGGTCTTCAATATTGTGTTAACTTCAAATAAGTCCCAATAAATATCAAATAATTTTGCTCTTCTTTTTTGATAATTAATTTGATCCATAGCATAAATCAAAATATCAGACTTTTGGGAATAAATTTCTTAAATATTTTCAACTTTAATGTTAAGTTCTGCCTTAAAATTTACAAGATGTAAAACAATGCGGCTTTGTGTTTTCAAGTCTTCTAACGTTAGGTTTCTTACAATGTGTGTATTTTTTTCTATACTGAATAAGCAGTTAGTTGCCATAAAACAAATAAAAAAGTTTCGATAGAAATAAAAAAATTCTTAAATTAAAGGTATATGTAACACTAGAAAGCCTGGCGGGTTAAATTGTCCCGACTTCAAAAATTTTAACTTGATATATTTAAATTTTTCGAAAAAAATGGCTTGTTGGAACTAAAAAACTTTCTATTATATTAGATATTTTTTTATTTTATCTAATTTTGAATAAAACAACCGGACTTTCTAGTGTTAAAAAAATATGTTTCTATTCACATAAATATATAATTAAACAAAAATTTAAAGCAAAACTTGAATCAAGAAAATACGAAAATAAAAATTTTTCATTTGAATTCTCCTTTAAGCTTATTAGCTGCACTAAAAAAAATAAAATTTTAAAAATTTTCATTTCTAGGGACTAAGTAAATTGATTTTTGAAAAATTGATCTGCTTCACAAATTTTGCCGATAGCTGTCTAGAAATTTTTATCATCCTTACATCATCTAGACAAAACGAAGTTTATGATCAAATTTTAATGAACTTGGTCGAAAATTTAAAGTTAATTTAGTTAATTTAAAATTTAACCGGAGTGTTAGTTATTAAATACGCTATATTATTATTTATTTCAATCGAAGAGACTAGTGTCGAGCCCAGAAGGGTCGATTGAAAGAAAAGTAAAATAAAATAAAATTAAATAAATTGTTCAAATAGAATTCTCAAAAAAAAATGATTGTTTAAAGTTTAAAATTTCAATCAAACTTGTATAAATATCATTTGATATTTTATAAAAAAAAATTAAAAATAAGATATTAAAAATTTTATTATAAGTTTGTAGGGTTTATTTAAAAAAAGCATTGTGAAATTCAACACAAAATGAACAAAGATTTAATTTTTTCGAAAAATTAAAAAAATAAGCTTTAAAAAAAATACTGCAACATTTATTTTTTTAACCTAAAATAAAATGTCTTTTTTTTTTTAAATCAATTAAATAATAATCAAATTTAGACAATTGTCTCACCAAAGCAGACAATTTACTGCTTACATCCTAAATGAACAAAAAATTTAGAAATTTATCTTTCATAAATAATATTCAATATAAATGGCGGTACATTAATTGCATTGTTGTTGGACTCTTGGGCCCATGACTCAAGATTTTCAAAAGCTTTATAAAAAATAAAAATTAAGAAAAAAATAGCCATCATTTTTTTTAAATTTATACCTTTTAAATTTTTCAAATTTGAGGGGCCTTGGTCTAAAAGTATAGCAGTAATGCTAAGCGCGAACCTTGTCTCAAAATTGTAATCTTCGCTGAAAAATTGGGGTTTATTCTAATTATTTAATTAAATTAAGATAGTTTCGAACTAGTTTGAAATTGATCTAAAATAATTCAAAAATAATTTTTTTATTGTTTTTCGTGTTGATTGAATAAAATTAATATTTTTAAAAAAAAAAGGAACTGGAAGAAATTGATGAAAAATGGAAGCAAGAAACTTATCGACTAATTGGAATGATCAACAAATTAAAAGATGAAAACAAGCGTTTAAACGAGTCTTTGGATCAAAATAGAAATATAGAATCTAAACAAAATGAGCTTTTGGGTAATTTTAAATTATTCTTTGATAAATAAAAAAATAAAAAAAATACGCAATTTAAGTTATTAAACAAGAAGAACTGGATTATATTCGACAAATAAAAGATGAAAATATTCGACTAAAAGAATCCCTGCGTCTCAAAGAGCGCGAAATTGAACAGAAAAATTCTGACAATGAAGGGGTAAATGAAACAAAAATTTGATATTAGTAATATTTATTATTTGCTATTTAGTTAATAAGCCAAATTGACAGATTAAATTCAACCTTATTGTCGTTGAGAAGGAAACAAATTCTAGCTCAAAATCAAATAGAAAAAATGGTCAAGTCCAAAGCAGAGATCGAGTGTAATCTGACCGAAAAGGAACATCAATTGAATTTAATCAAAGAAAAACTAAAAATAAAAAATTTAACTGAAATAATTGAAAAGAAAGATCAAAAACAAGAAGAAGCAGAGAGAGAGATAACTTTATCACAAGAAAAATTATCCAAAGATTTAACCAACTTGCTAATATTCGACGCCAACGATCCAAACCGGCCTAGGTTCACTCTTAGAGAACTACAAAAGGTTCTTAGAGAAAAAAATGAACTAACCATTAAACTTGATCAGACTCAAGACGAATTGGAACAGCTAAAGAATCAGTTAGATTAATTTTATATTTAAAAATATTTCTCTTTAAGTTAATTTTTATTTTTTTTATAGAGATAATTTAAATTGTGGAGAAGTTCAAGGCCCAATTAATCGAGAGCCAGAGGAAAAGCTGGATCCAGCGTCTAAACAACCACAGTCCGGAATAAGAAGATTGTATGTTTCTGATTCTAATAATATACTTGCTGTTGTCGATTTGTTTTTAAACACAAATCTATATGCACCTCTAAATAATTTAGCTGATAAAAAACAACCGGACCGTAGGAACACACTAGTGCTAGCTAATCTAGGCCTTATTGCGCTTATGTTCAACATAATCTATGTTTATTTTTGTTTTAATAATTTTTTTGATATTTTTATCCTTATGTCTAAATTAATTTTTTTATTCACACAATTTTATTTTAATGTTCAAAAGCACAATTTAATTCTGATATCAACAATAGGCTTTTTCTCATTGATGAACATTAAGTTTTCAATCTTGGCTGATAAGTACTTGTTTAGGTTCTTCAAGTTCAAGGCATATATGTTTTAAAAAAATTAAGTTAACTTAAATTTTTAGACTAGATTAAAAATTTTTGATTTTTTAATGATCTGTTTTAAGCTGATTTTTAATGATCTGTTTTAAGATTTTTTCTCAAAATTTTAATTAAAAATTAATTAATATATATTCAAATTTTTAAGTTTCTCCAAATTCTTTCGAAAGAACGTTTAAATGTTGCTTAAATATATTTGTATATAAATGAATGTGAGAATATTTTATATATTGTCTTATTAGCAAGTATTGAACTTTTTTAAATTAATGTTACACAACTTAATTACTAATCATTATATTTGCGATTGTTTAATCACATGCATCATCATCCTTAGAAATTTTATCAAAAATTTTGCAAAATAAGATCAACATAATAGAATAATTTTGCAAGGTTTTTGCTAATAATGCTTTTGATTTACAAATTTAGCTTTAAAATTAAATTTTTTTTAAATTAAGTTTTGTTAATTGAATAAAATATTCAGATATTTAAAAATATTTAACTCTCTTTTTTTTTAATAATTTATTTGCGGCGAACAGTTTTAGTTTTTTTCTGAACAGCATTAATAATACGATATCAGCTGACGAGTCAAACTCAAACGAACAGACAACCAACAATGTGACAAATAATGTTTTTGTGGCATAAAACTTAATTAATCACAACCTGGTTTGGTTTATTACTCTAAATAAATAAATTAAATTATTTTGTAAATAAGAAAATATCATTTTTTGATATTTCTTTTTTAAAATAAACAATAATTTTTTTTTTTGAAAATTTTTTATCAAAAATATTTTTACTTTAAATAAAATTTTATATAAATTTTTTGTTTAAATTAAATTAAAAATTGTTTTATTTTGCTAGGACACAAGGCGTAGCCAATGTTAACAAGAATTGTATCTTGTTTTACATGTAGATTGAATTTAAAAATACTGCTGTATAATTTGGTTCTATTAACAATTAGATTAAACGGACATTTATTGTGTCTACTCAGTATTAATTTTTCATACACATTAATATGGATTATAAATAAACTATTTTGTTTCAAATAAATTCTGAAACGTACTTGAAAAATAAAACTAGTTTGATTATTAAAAGATAATGATATTTTCCTCTAGTCTAAGCAAAGTAATTTCTTCATTCGAAGATCTCAGAAAACTGACCAAAAAGCACATTAATTCAAATTTAAAAGGTATAAATTTAAAAATAATGAATGATGGCTATTTTTTTCTTAATTTTTATTTTTTATAAAGCTTTTGAAAATCTTGAGTCATGGGCCCAAGAGTCCAACAACAATGCAATTAATGTACCGCCATTTATATTGAATATTTTTAATAAAAGATAAATTTCTAAATTTTTTGTTCATTTAGGATGTAAGCAGTAAATTGTCTGCTTTGGTGAGACAATTTTCTACCGATTTTGGCAAAGACAAGGCTTGTAAGAGCCATAAATTAAGAATAAAAATCATTTATTAATTTATTTTTGTAGCCTCTTTCATAAACGTTTCAAATTTATTCAAGACATTCAAAGAGCATGATGCTCAGCTAAAGGACCTGCAAAAAAACACTGCTTCTCTTCTAAAAAGAGAAAAGCAATGTCTTAAAGATATTCAAAAATGTCCATCATCTAAAAATATTCGAGACTTAGAGGTAAAATATCAACGAACTAAAGTTGAAAGGGAAAAATCAGAAATTAAAGGTAAATTCAATTGAAAAATCTTTCTGGCCAATTTTTTTATTTTAAAAAAAATTTAAGTTTATGAGTTGGTTCAAGAAATCGAGACGACCAAGTCGATTTTGTTCAAGAAAAATTTAAAATCTTTTACTGACGCATTGAAAAAACAGAACGAAGCTGAAAAAGTTCTAATTGAAGCTATGCAGGTAAAAGTTAACTACTAATTGAAAAAATTATCAGCCACAAGAAATCAACTAAATAATAAAAAATAGAGCTTTTAAATAATTTGTAATTTTGGGTTTAAGGGATTGCTAGAACAAATACCTGACGTTTCAGGCGAAGAAGTAGATGATATAAATGACATTACATATAAAAATAAAAAATATACAGAAGAAATATGTACAGAAGCTAGAAAAAAGCTAAGCTCATTGAGCTCATCATCATTGAAGCCTCAAAATTTAGTTGAAAATCAAGATGGAACGATTCATGTAGTTACTGGTCAAATTGAAGAAGAAGCTGTAATTGAAGTTAAAAGAGGTCGTAACAAAACTCAAACAAAATCGCGAATCCTTACAAGAAAAATTAGTGATGTAGAATACAATAATGACAAATTGTACCCATCATTGAACAAGATAAGTGAAGAAGAGCCTCCTAAAGTTCCACCACCAACATACTCTGATTCGGAAAATTTTTATGCAACTTATAAGTCAAGAAGCAGCTCTGTTCTTCCATCAGCACCTTGCATTGGGTTCACTGATACCAATAATTCTGATTTAATTCAAAATAATGCATTTATACGAAACATACTTTCACCAACAAGAAATATATGAATTTTTATTTTTTGTTTTTTTTCTTTTTAAACTGCTATTATTTAGCTATCTTATCAATTTTTTTGATAAGTAATGATTTATTTGTTTTTTAAACGTATTTTTAAATAAATTTTTTGTATTATTAAAAAAAAATTTTAAAAATAAAATTTTTCAATGTGTTAACTTTAGCCATAATTTTATATTGATTAAATTTAATTAAGTTTCCTAAAAAAGTCCGGTTTTGGACTCAAGTTTCAAGGTTAATCAACAGGTTATTAATCCCATGCCCCAAGAGACCGATTAACACTTAATTTATTTGAATTTATCATAAAATAATTGATACATAAAATAAATTTGGATTTTTATGCACACTTAAAAAACGAAAATCCAAAAACTAAAATTACATTGAGCTTTTTTGTACAAAATAGAAAGAAAGTTTAAACGCTAGAAGCACCAAACACGAGTCATTTTGACTTATTTTAAAAATTTTTAAATCCTCGTATCTTTTGAATGGATTTTTCATATGAATACAACTTTTTTGATTTATGTAGATTTTAAAATTTTCTTTAAAAATTGATATTACTTTATAAAATTATTATAGTTTTTATATAAAATATTTTTGAATTAAAATAACGTGAAAAATGCTTGTTGCTTCTAGTGTTTAGTTTAAAATTAAGACTAAAATAATTCAAGATTTAAAAAATTTTAAATGAACAAGTTAAAAAAGGAAAGAAATGGTCTAGATGACACAAGTAATTGTCTTGATGATAAATTATTATCGTTACAATAAACATTATTTTCTGATTTTTGATAATTCAGATGAGATTGGTTCTCTTGGGGCATGGGATTAATAACATTACGATGACAATGGCTCAGCGGGCTTCTTTACAGGTAGTTATTTGAAAAAAAATTACCACAAGATAACCAAGTTAATTGATACAAAATTTTCAACAAAGTCTGTTAAACTAATTAAACTAATTTTATTGAAAATTGAAAGCTTAAAAGTCAAAGACTTCAACATATATCTTTTGATTAAAAAGCAATTTATTAGTCTTGAATAAATAATTTCATAAATTTTGTCTATATCACTAGATATTATTACCCTAGGGAGCAGATATGCAATAATGGAGGCAATTTATTTCCTAAAAATATCAAATATTGGCAAAGCCTATCGTCAAATGTAGGAAAGAAAAAACAAATTCCAATTGAACTATTTCTTTGCTTCTTTGGTTTAATAGTACACTCATCACTATAATTCTGTGACTGCATCCTTCTTAACTGAATTCTTTTTTTTTTCTATTGTCTCCTTCAAGGATCATTTCTAAAACATATAATGATTAAATTTTTTTTTGATCAAAATTAGTTTTAAATATGACTTGTATCTGTACTTTATCCGTTCCAAGCTAAGGCTCCTTGAGATTGAAAAGAGAAATAAAATAAGACGAAATATATAACAAAAAAGATTAAATAAATATAAAAACAAAAAGTAACTTTTTATTATTATAATTATTTTTATATCTAGTCGCCAATTAAAGGTGTTGTGTAAGGCATTGAACTTGTCGCCATAAAAAAGAAAATTCTTAGTTTTTTCACAATTCAAACAAAACATTATGCTGAAAAGAAGAACTTAAATTCATTCTGAATAACCTGAGGTTTACCTCAAATTGATAGATAAAGAATAAAAAAATACAAGATGATTTGCTATCGTTAATTGATGCATGAAAAACTATATTTCTTTAATTATTCAGCTAATTTACTTAATTTAAAATTTTCTAATTTTTGAAAATTTTTTTTCTCTACTTTTTATTTTTACAACTTAAAAGTGCTTAATAATAAATAATAATAGTTAATATTCTACGTTCAATTTAGTTTAACTAAATTAGCAAAGCAGAACTATTAACGTAGTCCCGCTATAGTAGACTTTTAATTTTTTTAGTTGATATCAACCGACATTTTTAATTTGAGTTGCTTTGGGGCCAAAAAACTAACGATTTATTTCTTTAACTTGGTCTTGGTTAGTGAAAAAGAAGATGGCAATCAGAAAGATAAAGATCTGGGCTATATGCTGGATGAGAAAGAAGTTCAATACCTTCCAGTTCTTCTATTCTAACCACTGCTCTTCTAGTTGTATGATGTCTAGCGTTATTTTGAAGAAATAAAACTGGCTTTCGCTTGACCAAAGAGGAATATTTTTCTTGAAGTGAATCATACTTTTCCTCTAATTATTCAGAATAAAGCACGACCGTCTGGAATCAGCTAAGAGCCTATTATTTCTTGAAAACCTCATCAAAACCACAACACCACATTTTCATATTTCATTAGACATACTTCACGGCTTGTTTTCCAATAATGACATAACAATACCAAAATTTAAAATTTTTTATTTAAATTTTTCATTTTATAAATTTTTTTAGAATTAAAAAAATATAAAGTTAGACATATCATTTGAAATTTGACTTAATAAAGCAAAAAAAAAATTTTTTTAATATTTTTTTTCAAATGAATTTTAATAAAAATTTAATCACCTAAAAGTAATCTTTTTCTTTTCAAAAATATGTTGTTAATATCAGTTAATTCGTCATATGTATTTCTAATATTTTTTCTATGATTTATTTACATTAATGTGCTAAAAATTCAGAATGAAAATAAATGTAAATGTAACATATTGACTTGAATTTTTTTCAAGGTTTAATCGAGCCGAAAATCTACTTTTAATATCAAATTTCAAAAACCAATGAATCTATTGACTGACATATTTTTGAATGTGTTTTATTCTAAAATTTCTAATAATTGGCTCCGGTCCTTGAAAGAAAACACATTTGACTCTACAGACAACACTTGGAACATTTTAATGAAACAATTGATTTATCGTTTTTCTTCAAGTTAAATTTTCGAATAGAATTAGTATGACTTTTAGCAGTAATTAATCGTGAAACATAGTCCGACTACTGTTAATTTGATTTCTTTTAGATAGTGTCGATTTCAAATAAATAAACAAATGCAAATTTGCTATCTCTTGTCTATATTAATTTGCTACTTGTTTACTTCAGTGTTCTAAATTGAGTTTAAAGTTTTAAGTCAGCCAAGTCAATTTAATTACATTTTAGACACTTAATTATTTTGATAATGTTCAATTTTAGAATTTATCAGTTTCGTTTTAGCTAAGTGAAAATAAACAGTTGAATTTTGAATTTAGAAAAAAAATGAAATTATTTTTTTTTATTGAACTCAATATTCTCAGATGATAAGATAATGAATCTTATCTATGCTTAGTAAAGAACACCTGCAAATACTTATTTCTTACCTTTCTCAGATTTTTTTTCTAATTTGGTTGAATAATTATTTTTATTTTATTTCTATTTCAAGATAAAAATCTTTGACGGCTTTTCAAACATCTAAATTTCTCTGAGAAATAAAAAACCAAAAAGAATTTTATTTTTTATTTTTTTTTTTCAAGTAAATAAAATTGAGAATTTTTATGGCTCAAATTTAAACTTGCTCAAAAGTAAATTTAAAAAAATATTTTTTTTATTATTTTTACTTTGAAATTTAAAATTAATTTAATCTTAAATACAAATGAGCGCTCAAGAGACATTAAACTATCACAGGCTACTTAAGATCATGCAGATAAATATTCAGCTGCAGTTTTTTCCATTTCAATTATCTTAAAATAGGCTTAAAATATAGTTAATAAATTTGCTTTCGTTTATTTTAAAGGACTGAGAGAGGGAAAAAAACAACAACTAAAACTTATTCAGCTATAGATAAACTATTACCTAAAGAATTTAAATTATCGTTGAGGGTATTTTTTCAATTTCAGGCCATGGTTATCTTTATTGCACAATTTGAATTAAGTGCTTTAAAATAAAAAACACTTTTTGTTATAACAATTTATCAATAGGCTGATTGTTGAAATAACAAAAAATAAATATTCGAATGCAATTTCTTTATTTTTGTTGAAATAAAAAACAAATAGCCAACATGACTAGTCCGAGCTCTAAACTAAACTTGTATCATTTGTTTTAATAAGTTGTTTTATTTTTAAACTAAAATTAATTTAGTTCAGGTTGAAGTGATGAGCTATTGAACAATTGCTAGTGCTAGTATTTGTTTTTATTTCGGATCTCTGAAGATAAATTAGTTTTTTTTTTAGCTTAGTTGAGCAATTGTAGCCCGGTCTCCAGATGCAAGTCCGATAGCTCTATTGAGACTCGGGCAGCGTTGTATAACTGCTCTAATTAGGCATGGAACTAATTAGATGCAAATTTTACAACTAGACATTTATTTTTATTTTTGTTTGTAATTTACATTTAAAAGTTTAACTAAACTTTATCTTGTATTTACAGCATAGTTACCGACATTTGAATGAAATTAGAAATTTCAATTCTGTTGTTAATCGAGATAATACGGACATTTATGAAATGATTAGAAAAAAAATCTGTTTCAACATGTATTTTAAAATTAATTTCTATTTGAAACAGCTAAATTTTATGGACATTTAAAGCCTAACTAAGAGTGTCTAGTCTTGAATAGTATCAGTCGAATTTAATTAATTTTAATTCGAGCTACTTTTTTAAATGTTTATTTTGTTTAGAATAAATATTTTTTATCTTGTTCTCTTTTGAAATAAAGAATAAACACAAAACTTTTCTGTCTGCTAGTCATCTTATCTTTAACTTCACTTATCTTCCGTTTAATAAACACACTCTTAGCAAATAAACAATATGGGTCCTTCAAAAACCAGCCCGAATAATATATAAAAAAAATTAAATCAAATTATTTTAGATTTTTTCTAAATGGATGATAAAATGGAAAAAAGTCTTTTGGAAGACTATTTTGATCGGTTGACTTTTTCTCCGACACCAATACCTCGCAAAAAATTGGATTTGTCACAGAACACAGACGACTCTCGCTCAGAGCACAGTTCTAAATTGTTAAACTTGTCCAACAATGAGCCAAAATTTGAATTGATTGTCTCATCTGATCAAAAAAAGCTGGTCACTTCAACAATGCCATTGCCCAGAAAGCCCAGAAAAACCAAGCTAGCCAAACACAACGACAATCTCTATGAGGACACACTAAACGATTCGTTTTGTTTTTTTAACACTTCTTTTAATGTCACTTCTTATGGCAATAAGCTAAGTGATAAACCAGGGGAATTATTCATCAATGAAATCAAACAAATCCTACCCGAAAGCTTCAAGGACATTTACGATTTTAATCGTACCAAAACTTTGCCTAGAAATAATTCACTCAAACTTGAAAGACCGACAGCACCACCGCCGCCTCCTCCTCAAATGATTCATCCAATGTTTAGTTTATATGAATCTTCTTCAATTGATTCTAAACCTCATTATCTCAGCACAAAAAATTCATCAATTCACAAAATTCAATATTCACTTCACAATGAACACTTGACACATGAAAAACAACTAGATAGTAGGAGAAAAATTGTCAACATTGGCTTTGACAATTTAATTAGAGAAAATAGAAAAAAAAAAAATAATTTTTTTAGAAAAATTTCAAAATTTTTAAAATTTAACATAAAATTTATCAAAATTAAACATTCAATATTTGATTATTTAGTATCTTTTTTAGCATTTAGTTTATTTTTAATATGTATAATGTCAATAAGTATTTTTCAGTCAAAGGCAAATCAATTTTACAAAAAATTTCTTAACAAAAATAATCAGTCGTTGTATGCAAATAGTTCAAATATAACTGATAATTTGGAGTATTTAAGCGCCGGATCAGGCATGGTTAAGCAAACAGTGCTGCTTTGCAACGGACCCTATTTCAGCTATCAAATGAATAATCTAATTGTGTTGCCGTTTAGTTTGTCATTGATAATAATATTCAGTTTTTTTGATGGTCAACAGTGCTTCAGAACGTCCATTGTCAGACGTCCATCAGTGCCAAAAATAGTCAGCCCATTTGAGCGAAAAAATCGCTTTCTAATAGCAGCACTCTACTGCATTTTAGCAAATGAAATTTTTAAAATAATCGAATCTTCTCTATTCCAGACCTCATACTCGGAATCACACAACAAAACTTTGGAGTTTCTAAGCTCAATATCTAATTGGAATTCGTCCAATTATCCTAATCAATCAAATACTGATTTTTTGAAAATTGGTCTCGGAATTGAGCCCGATGTGATACAAAGAAAGACCAGAATTTACAAGACAACAAGAAAAACAACACGACCATTTTTCATGGCACCTCTAATCATTCATCATTCTAAGCCCAAACTAAGACCAAGGCTTAATTTGACCAATTTCGAAGCCAACTCGCCCACTATGTCTGTCTCGAATGTAATTAATTTATCTCATAACAATCAAGACGGAAAATTGGAACAAGTCAATATGAATTTAAATGTTGCTGAAGGTATAAAAAAATACAATAATGGAAAAAATAAATCAGTTCAAGCTATTGAAGCTTTAAATAAAAATTTAAACAATTCATCAAATCAAACATTGTTTCAATTTTCAATGAGTCTTTATCAGAATAAATATATACAGACTATTGTTCAAAAATTACTAGATTCAAAACAATTTAGATGGATTTTACTTTGGGAAAAATTGGAAAAAATAGCTTTTATTTTAATTGAAGTAATTATAATTGGACTAAGATACTATCCTTTAATGGGCATTATGAACAGAAATTCAATTATTTGTTTAATATTGGCTTGTATGTACATATGGCTTGATTTATTGTATAACATTGCGCTAACCGGTTTGTGTGAAGGCCTCAAATTGAATGTAAGCTTGGACATTTTAAAGGAAATAAGACGAGTTTTTGGTGTAGGCTTTGTTTATGACGCCCAAGAGTACTTGAAAGCAAATATAGGTGGCAAAATATTAAAAAATGGGCTCAAAAGTGACATTTCAGTGAATAAAATGGACTATGGGTCTTTTGATGCCAATTTTTTGTTCTCGTCAAGCAGGATTTTCTACACAATAATCAAAAGTTTGCCACATTTTTTTTGCCTATCTTATGTAACAGTAAAGTTGACTGCTTCGCTTGGCAAAATGCTCTATCTAAAAGCCAAACAAAAAAAAAAACAAAATAGCTTGACTAAATGCTATGATAGTTGTTGTGAAAAAAAATATGTGATTGATTCCGTCAAAGATTACGATTTGGTTTACAAAGTTTACAATCAAATAAGTTCAACTAAAACGCATCTAAATTTTGAGGATAAATATGTAAAAAATTTATTTAAAAAGTCCAAAAAAAACAACACTTTTTTTAAAAAATATTTTCATTTGATATTCGATCCAAATTTCTGTTTTTCTACACGAATTGTGTGCACTTATACAGTTTGTTTTACCGTATTGTACTATTTTAACTGTTTTCTTATTTTTTACGGCTCAATATTCATAGATTTAATCTATTTGCCATCAGTCTACAAAAGTTCTATTTTGCTTAGCTCTCTATTAACATCAACTATTTGTGCTGTTCAATTGATTTTGAGTATTAGTCAGTTTAAAATTCATTTGAAAAACTTGTACAAAGGAAACAAAGTGGACCATTCAAACGAGAAAAAAATTTTCTCGAGCACAAAAATAGCTGCACGTAGCTTCAGCTATTCAGGCCTAGCAGTGACCTATACATGCTGGGGCTATATAATTATATTTTTTTTAACAACATTTATTTTTTTTCAAGCAGCAACTTTGATCGAATTTGGCGGCACAAGACTAGTTTTTTTTCTCATTGTAATTCTTTTTCCTTTTTTGGTTTCAGTTATTTCGTTCAAGCTAATGAACAGATTCATGGTCTCAATGGCAACAAAATTTTGCTTCCTAAATGACAAAAATTTTCTTGTCATCAAAAGCCTAAAATTGTACAGCATATTTCTTTATTTTAAATTTTTTTATGATTGCTTTACTGGCATTGCACTTTGTTTTGCTCGCATGATTAAATCACTTGTCCTAAGTATTATTTTTTTACCAAGAGTAGATCATAGTTTTTTGGGCAGAAATATGGAAAAAATGGATACTGCTTTCATGTCTTATGTTGGCTATTTACATTGGGAATCTAAGCACACAAATGCAATTGTTGTTTCGTTTTGTAAATTAATGCTCAAAACAAGAAAAAATCCGAATAAAAATATTTTTGCCTACAGCTCGTTCAACAGGGCTAGGAACAAATGGCAGCTAATATTCATGTTGTATAAAAATCCAAGCTTGAGAAAATATCGGATTAAATAATTTTTTTTTTATTTTATTTTGGATAAAGTTTTATAAATAAAAAATTTAAGAACAAATATACTTTTTACTTTTTTCTTTAAATAAAAATATTTGCATTCAGACAATAAAGAAATATAAGATATTTACTCTTGAAAAAAAAAAAATTTTAAAATTGAAATTTTTTGTGATTCTAAATTTAAAATTTATTTCGATATATTGGTTACTAAAAAGAAGCTAATTCCCGAAAAAAATTGTTTAGAATTTTCAACTTTTCCTATTAATTGCTATGGAAACTTTTTTTTTCAAACAAAACTTTTGCTAAATATTAAATGATGTAAAAATTTATTAATTTATTTAGACGCTTTGGATTAATAAACAAAAAAATATTAAATTAAAAATGTCTGCTAAGCCTGAGGCATCTATCAAATACTCTAATTATCACAGACCAGAATCACAAAAGATACAAATCGTGAAATTTGATTCAAGTATCCTAAAAATATTAGTAAATTTTAACATTTTAAAATTTCCTCTTATTTTAGCTAATCCTGAAGTAGATGCAGCAAGATTTCGCATTGGCTTGCCAAGACAAAAATACTTTCTCAACAATGAAAATTCATATCTAAACACTTTTAGCTTTAATGGACTTAATCCTGGCCTAAAAGCTAACAAAAGTCAAACACAAGACTACAACAATTTGAGAAAATATGTGTCTTCATTTGAAGCCAGTACAGATAAGAAAAAAGAAACATATGTCAATGAACAAAGTTATGAATTGAATGGAAATGCTGTCGCGGTTGAAAAAACTCCGTTGTACAACCCACCTACCGTAGTGGACAATAGAACCATGTCCGAGAATGTTCCCAATGTAGATTCTTACAAAGCTGCTGATGGCACAATTTATAAGCTTTTTAATACTCCTGATGGAGTTACCAGAGAGGCTAACTATCCGACAAAGAATGTTATTCATGTACCAGGAAAATATCACGAACTGTACAGACAATGGGCTACCAGTGACGAAATTCCACAAAATATTCGTCACAAATTCGGAACTTACGATACTGAAAGACTTCTAGCAGACAAAATTAGAGTCCATGACACTTTGTCAAAAATTCACAATACGGGTATCATCAAAAAAAAAGCCAAAGAAGAAGAAAATGAGCTAAACGCGAACAAAAATGAACGCGATGTTCTTATTAATGAATATTATGATCTAGGAAATCATTTGAGACATGCAGTTGGTCACGGATATCCCACTGTTTACAAAACTGGTCACCGCGAGTCTGTCCACAATGGTGATGTAAATAAAAAGCATATGGAAAATTGGAATAAAAATGTGATAACACCGCATAGACGCAAAACAGATTGGCTAAGTAAGTTAAAATTTAGAATTTTAAAAACACTAGTTTTACACCTAAGTACATCCTTTTAACACTCTTCTTTAAAATTACTAATTGTATAACAATTATTTTAGTTAAATGGACAGAACTTAACTCAGTTGATGAAAGAATACTGCACGATTATGATTTAGTTGAAGCCGAGCGAGTCGAAGCAAGACGAGCCAAGGCAGAAGCAAAATAAGAATAATTTCATCAATGTTTTTTTTTTAAACTAAATAAATCACTAAAAATAAAAAATAACTTTATTTGTTATTTTCTGAATAAAAAAGATATTTGATTAAATTTAATTCTTAAGGTCAATGGCTAGAGTTGTCAATTATAGATGAGAGAATGTTAAAAGATTTTAAGGTTTTCAAAGAAGAACAATCTAAAAAGCTTCCAGCTATACCCAGAGAACGAGTTGAGAGACCTAAACCGAAAAAAAATGCGGACATTGAAAGCAAAAAAGAGGAGAAAAAGCAAGCTTTGAATGAGGTTAAAATAGATGAACCTGTGGCTGATACAAAGCCAAATGAAGGCTTTCAAGAAGATAAACAATTTTGGGACTATTATGACAAAAACACTTAATTTTTTTTTTATTGATTATCAAAAAATAACAATTTTTTTGAAAAAATTTTATTCTAAATTTAAAATTTTAGTACTAAATTCCCATAATTTCTTACTCTCAATTTCATTCATTGCTTGCGATGAACAACTAGCTGGTTTACAGTTTCTTTAAAATAATATTTAGTCATTATTTCATTAAATTTTATTCAAAAATTATGCCATATTTATTACCTGTAATAAATTTGATCATCATGCGGAATTTCGTCAGCAATTGCGCAATGAATGCTTGTTTGTGCACCTAAAACATTTTTATTTCCTTAAATTCGTCAAAAAGCTTATTTAAACAAACCTAATCTTGAATTCATGCTACCAATAAGATAAAATGGATAGAAAAACACGAATAATAAAGTTCTCAAGCCTATTTGTTCGGTAAAGTGTCTATTTATCTCGGTTTTTACAAATCCAGGATGAACACTTACAGCTATGATACCTTCTTCTTTGTACCTTTTGTTTAACTCCAAAGTGAATAAAATATTTGCCAATTTGGCTTGTTGATAGGCTACAAAACTATTGTATTTTTTTTTAAGCATTATATCTTCCCAATTTAGTTTACAAACTAAAAATTATAATTTAAATTTTGTACAAAAAAAAATTCAATAGTACATCGATGGGCCTCGGATGTAATGTTTACTATCCGGCTAGGTTTAGACAATTTTAACAAGTCAAGCAGTAAATAAGTCAGATAAAAATGTCCTAAATGCATGACTCCGAATTGGGTCTCGAAGCCGTCTTCGGTTTCCAAATACGAACTGGTCAATAAGCCTTAAAAAAATTAAATTAGAAAATAAATTTTTTTTTCCTAAAATTTACCAGCGTTATTGATTATTATGTCCAATCTTTGAAATTTTTGGCGAAAATTTTTGACAAAATTTCGGATAGACTCTAGACTAGCCAAGTTCAATTTTTCCACATAAACATCAGTCGAACCTATTTCAAATTTTATTTTTTCCGCTGCTTCATTGCCTTTATTAATGTCTCTACAAGCCAAAATAACTGTTGCCTCTTTTTTAAATACCAATTTAATTTTGCTAAAATTTGCTAAATTTTATTACCTCTTCTGGCCAAGTCCAATGCTGTTTCGTATCCTATTCCGCAATTGGCTCCTGTAACTATGACTACTTTGGAATTTAGTTTATTTTTTGACTTGCATTTCGATCCGCGGAATATAAACTTATTGACTAAATAGCCCAGTAAAACAATAGGAGGTATTGCAATTAGTATTTTGCCAAGCATATTGAAATATACGGAAATTTTAGAATTGAATTAAATCAGACTTTTCTATCAAATATTTTATTTTATTTTAATAATTTTCACGTGATACTGTATTATGCTTTTTTCTATAAAAAAAAAAAAAAAAGAAATATTTTATCTGACATTAAGATTAATTGAATAAATTTATCTAGAAGTTTTTTTTTTTTTTTCTTAATTTTTGAAATTAGTCAATAGATTTATGTAAACCATTAAATCAGATCCATCATGCTCTAATTACAGGACAAGAGATATTAAAATTTTTATTTTTTTAGGCGGAGATTAAAGAAAAAAAAATATTTTTTTAGCATTTGAATTCATAAAGTTTATTGTTTAAGAAAATTAATCATTTTTTTTTCTTTTTAAAATTAAGTTGAAAGTTGATTTTAATCAAATTTATTCTTATCTCTCTCTATCTTTTTTTTGTTGTAGAAATGGAATTCGCATCAAAGGTTTTTTTCTAGTTTTTAAAATACCTAATAAAGTACGCTTCTTTGATTCTTTTGTTTAGCTTTTTTGATTTAAAAATTTAGATTTTTATTAGTTTTATTTATATATATTTTTTTTAATTATGATTTTTGGGATGAATAAATCAAATTGCGCTGAATCATTTCACAATACAATTATTCTAAGCTCATTTATATGTCTTTTGGGATAAATCATTTTATGCTTTTATATCATCATAAATATCGCTTTAAAGTATTAACTTAATTTTTCAAAACAACATCTACCTGTATATAAAAAGGAGTCGAATAATTTTTTTAATTTTAAGCAAATTTAGCAAACTGAAATAGAAATTTCTTATTTTTCTAATATATGTTTAAACAAAACATTCACATAAGTCACATAAGTTGAGAAAAATTAAATTTTAAACTCTTTATGACTTGGATTTCAAATGTCGTGATTGTTTCATTTTAAAAACATAAATATCATGTTAGTAGAAAATTAATAATACCTTGATGATGTTTTCTTTTTTTTCTTTTATTTTTAGGATAAAAGTATTTTATTTTTCATTAATTATTTAAGCATTAAATTAAAAGTCTTTAGTAATCAGTTAGCAATTTGAGCAAAAGTCGTGTATTTAATATTGTTTTAAGAAACACTAATTTCCGATAATCAAATCAGTTTTTAATATTTTATTAAGTGTTTAGAAAATCAATCAATAAATATTAAATTGTTAAGGATAAAAACACAAGATAAAAAATATCTTTATTCTAGAACAGTGCGAGTATCTTTGTAGGATAATTGAGCAATTTGCTTTAGCATGTTTTGAAAATAAAAGAGAGAGAATTGTTTTTTTTTAATTCTAATAAATTCTACATCAGATTGTATACTTTTTTTTCAAGGACATATAATTGTAACTAGTGCTACTTTTATGCATTTAAAGGGTCAAAATACTCAAGCTAGGAAAAATTTTAATTTTTGATAATTAAATAAACAGAAGATTTGCTTTTAATCATGCAAGGTTGATTTTTTTTAAGGTTTATACTTAACTTTTGTTATTTCTAATAAAACAACCACGGTATGTTTTGCCTATCGTTTCATTGATCATTTTTCTTTACTAAAGATAATAACTATATTAATCAATCCTTTTTTGTGCTTTGTTTACCAGGAAGATACTATTCATTTTTTATTCATCAAAATACATTGATTTTTTAAGATATCTCAAAAATTTCGAATGAAGTTATTTTGCTATCTTTCTAAAAAAGATAATTCAAAATTTTATTTTAATTGGTGAAAAGATAAGTGAAATTTCACCGATTTAAAGAAAATTTTTTTTTGGTTATGAATTTTATAAAAAAAAATTTTTATTATATTTAAAGTATGCATTTTTAAGGACAATTAATTTATTTAAAAAAAAAAACTTCACTTTTTTTAATCAATTTTTTCCTAAAACTCCGAGTTAAAAATTTAGACTTAATACTTTCAAGATATTGTACACAGTAAGTTAAGTTCTAAATTTTAGTACATCTAGGCCAGATAAAAGAACTAAATTATTATTATTTATTCAAAGTTTTAGTCACATTGGAAATTTTATATCTTTAAAAATTAAATGAATAAAAAAGATTCTTTAATTTATTAAAATATGGCAATGTGAAATCTTAGTACAAAAGTTACATTACAAAAAGGAAAAACTATTTAATTTCTTTTCTAGTTGCGCAAAAATGGTTCTGTAAACAGTAAAATGCTGTAAAAATTTGTACAAAAGAATTCTAAGCTCTGCAAAAACAGTGCAATTTAGGGTAAATTTTAATTAGTGTTTTTTTAATAATGTGCATTTTACAGAAAAATGAAGAGTATTTGCTGAATTTAGATTTCTTTTGTACAAATTTTTACAAAATTTTACAGTTTACAGAACCATTTTTGCACAACTAGAAAAAAAATTATACAGTTTTTCTTTTTTGCAGTGTAATTTTTGTACTAAAATTTCATATTGCCAAATAATTCAAAATATCAAATAATCATTCAAAATATTTCTTATCACTAAATGAATTTGAGTTTCATTAAAAAATAAACATTCACAATTTAGAAATTATTAAATGCAGAATTTTTCAATGCTTAAGATTGGAGTTTTAAAAAAATTTTATATTTTCCTTTCATTTTAATCATTCATAAATATATCAATTTTTTTGAAATAATTGACTTAAATTAAAAATTTTGTTTTTCGAATATAATTGTTTGGTTCGAGAAAAAAATTAAAATATTTTATTCATTAGGACTAATTTTTGGCAAAGTAAAATTTTTGATCAAATTTCATTTTTCAAAAATGATCAAAAAATTTTAAATGCGCAATTAGATTTCATCGCAGATTTTTAAATTTTTTGATTAATATTGAAAAATGATATTTGATTGAAAATATTATTTTGACTAGTTTTTGATAGTTGAAATAATGTTAAAAAATGAAAATAATTTTACATTTTTATCATTTCATATTGATAGATTTTATTGTATTGCTTTAAATTTTAAATTGCTAGCAATTCTATTTTTTTTTTTAATTGAAAAATAAAAAATACATTCAAATTAAATTGGTAAAGTATTTTTTCTAATCAATACCTTATTAATTTTTAATAAATTTTGAAAATTTCAAACTTTTTTACTTTATTTTTTGACTCAACAATTATTAGTAACAACAACTATTTGAGAATTTTTATTATGTTTTATATCTTGGGAGGCGTTCATCAGATTTCCGAAAATCAAGTTTTATTTTAAAAGATTTATTAGAAAGTTTAAGGACTATTAGAAAGTAATAAATTTAAAATTTTTAAGGTAGATAGGTATTTACGAGATTTATTTATTTACATTTATTTTTATTTATTTCAGAATTCTTTTTTGAATGATGTAAGAAATCTAAAAAAATGAACAGTTTATATATCAATATAATGTGTCTGTCATGAATAAGTTAATATTCATGAAAGGTTATTCGAACGAACCTGAGGCCCAAAAGCCCAAAAATATATTTCTAATAAAAAATAAAATTTTTTCTTTCAGGCTCTAATTGATGCAACAATAAATCATTTTATTCTAGTTTTAATTGACTGGTTTATGAATGCGCATTAAGTGTTTTAAAAATTTTAATTACTTAATTTAGATCATTTAAAACAATTAAAAATAACTTGTTAAGTCTAACAAATTTGAAAACATATTTTTTTCATGTATTTTAAAACTCAATAAATCCGTGAGAAATATTGGTCTATTTAAATTTTTACCCTTATTTCAGATTTAAATTTTTAGCTAATTTAAAACGTTAAATCTAGATTGTTTATTTTTACTTTATGTAACAAATTTCTTTTTGTTTTGTTTGTTTGAGTTATTTAAACATTTTTTGTTGATCGAATTACTAAAAAAGCTTTTAAGTACTATTTTAAGTTAATCTAAACTTGAGCATATATGTTAAAACTTTGTCTTTCTTATTTTATTTTTGTACAAAAATTTAAATTTTAATATTTATCAAATGATGACTATTAAAAATAATTTTTAAGTAAATCATGCTCAAGAAATTAAATTTGATTTAAGAAGTCATCTAATCTTGTCTTGTTTATTTGGATTATGTTTAATTTTGCTTGTTTTTCTGACTACCTTTTCCATTTTATTACCGTATTACTTTGAAATTGTCAGCACTGTGAATATTTGGAATAAAATACAAAAATAAAATTTTCAAATTTCAATAAGTTTGATTTTTAGATGGACGTGCGTTGCGCATTTCATATGTGGCTCTTTTAAGGAACTTATTTGCAAGAAGATTTAAATAAATAATTTTTTTGCTACATTTTTTATTTTGTTTTTTTTTAAGTCAAAATATCAAAAGATGAGAAAGACTTACTAATTATTTATCCTAAAATTTGTCTAGAATATTCAAGATTTTTCTGCTCTTTGGTAAAAAAAATGATTAATAATAGGTGATTTTGTGAGAAAGTTTATTTATTTAAAAAAGACTACTAATTAGACGATCAGTAAATAGATATAAATTTTCAGTATTTTTTTAAATATTTTGTCAGTATGATTTTTTATTCAAATCAGTAAAAAATTAAAAAATGATCAATAAACAAAATGTTTTTTGTCGGTAAAAATTTTAATATTTATTAAA
>PJRA01000453.1:371344-401328 GCA_016987375.1 Brachionus koreanus | reverse complement strand
ATTTTTTCAACCAACTCAAACCTCTTCCTTTTTTAAAAAATATGTTTTTTACTTTTTTTTATCAATTTCTTGTAACAAATGGGTTTAAACGAAGGCGAAAGCCATTCGGACGAACCTAGGGCCTGCCCTAAAGTATATTTTTAATAAATAAATAAATTTTCGAGCTTAGCTCCTTCAGCAAACAAAAATAAATTAAAATAAATTTCATTTTTTTTAAGTCCAAGTCAAAAGCTTTTTTAGGTTCAACTTTTTTTAAATTGTTATAAAAAAAATTAACTTGAACAAATTTTAGTCAATAGTTAATTTTAAATATATAATAGATTAATATTGACAAAACAAAAAATTATTATATTTTTATATTTTTCTAGATGATGTTAAAATCTGGATTTTAACTTTTTTAAAAAAAATAGAATTAAAGTCCGGACTTAGACTTGGCTTGAGACTTTGAATTTTTAAACTACTCTGAATCAAAATAATAAAAAAAAAAATTCCAAAATTCTTCTACGAAATGTATTAGCTGTTACAATATCATCCAAATTTTGTCTTTGTAATATAGATTATTTATTAAAAAATCACTAAAATTAAATTAAATGATACAAGCTTTGTAACAGCTAATACATTTCGTAAGAGTTTTGGACCTGAAGAAAAAATGTTATTAAAATTAGCTTTTGTTTTTTGTTCCAAAATTCATAATGTCTTAAATATCTCATACTATAAATTAAATCCAGAATGAGAAGTAGAGAATGAATTCAAATTTAAGGTCTAGTTTTAAGCTTAACTATTATACCATGATATTAAGACCCAGTTTATAAAATTACTTGGAGAAAATTCATAAAAAATTGAAAATACGACAAGAAATCTTTTTGTTATTTTTCTATTTATTTTTTTTTATTTTTGTTCCAAAATTCACTAGGCAAAGTAAAATTTTTGATAAAATTTGATCAAAAAATTTTAAATATTTTAACTCTTAAAATAGAACTGTTTTTTTATTTTTTTTAAATAAAAATATTAAATTCATTTAATTCTTTAAAATTTTTTACTTATTAAAGAATAATTCTAAAAAAATTATTAGAAATAAAAATAAAATTAATTTCAAAAATATAAATTTAGCATAAAATTAATTTGAAATGTTGATTAGTGTTTTTTGATTATAAATAAAATAATAGAACATAAGTAACAAAAAATTTATTTTTAGCATAACCTTAGAAAAGAACCATTTAATTTATCTTTTTTTATGAAACTAAATCAAATATATTATATTTCAACTAAATTTATAATTTTCCAAACTATAAATTTTTTTCTTTAAAAAAAAAATTTAGTCAATGATCTGAATCAAATTATAATTTTAATTTAGTTTAAAAAGAGAGTTTTATTAATTTACTTTTTAGAAAAAAAATTTTTGAATTCTAACTAGATCAGATTAGAATTTAAAAATTAGACATTAATTTTAGATACGATCCTTATTTTTTTCCAAAAAAATGATCAATTGATTTACAATTGATTTTGAATTTCAATCAAAAATTCATAGATGATAGCAAAATAAAATTTTTGCATTAAAAAATAATTCTATGAATTGAGCTTTCACAATGAGATCAGTTTAATTTTAAATTTAAAAAAAATTCATAAAAATTATTTCTAATTTTTCGAAATTTTAAGGTTGTATTTGCATTTAAAAAATATTTAAGTAAGAAAATACTAACTATTTATTTGAAGTCTTTGAAGAAAGAATATTTTCTTTTTTATTGCTGCCACAAAAATATTCAAATATTAGAAAAAGATTTTAATTTATTCAAGCATCAAATTTTGAAAATTTTGTTTAAATTATTTTTTTAATAGTTTTCTAATTAGAAAGTATTAAATTAGCCAAAGAAATAAACCTTGATCACTTTATAATTTATTTAAAAGATCTTAAGGGAAAATAAAATTAATTTTTTTATCAAAAATATGAGATGAAACTAATTCAATTAAAATTAAATTTACATTTAATAGCAGATATTTAATATGAAATTTAATACTGATTTTGAAAAAAAGCATTCTTTACTGGATGTCGAATTATTTGAAAATTCAATATTTATAAAATATACCAAAAAATCTATTTTCAACTAAATATAAAGGAGAATACTTGAAAAATTTGCTCAACGATTACCTTTATATCTACTTTATTAATATTTAAAATAATTAGAAAATTAGGATAAATTTTAAGTCTCAAAATTTTGGATTTTTTTTTAAAAATAAAATGATTTTTTTTCAATCAAAATTAGCTTTAAGCTTATTTTTTT
Organism: Brachionus koreanus; assembly: GCA_016987375.1. Taxonomy (NCBI): domain Eukaryota; kingdom Metazoa; phylum Rotifera; class Eurotatoria; order Ploima; family Brachionidae; genus Brachionus; species Brachionus koreanus. The sequence continues at coordinate 399,049 of PJRA01000453.1, read as the reverse complement.
TCTATTATTTATCACTTCTAAAAAAACACTCTACACAAACTATCAAAGGTAAGTTTAGTACTAAAATGCATTTAAAGACAAATTGATATATTTCGAATCTAAGATGAAAATAGTTTGTGTGCTAATTGTAGTATTTCAGAGCATAAACGGTGCATAAAAAATTCAAATAATCAAGGAGAGTGTCGATGTCTAAGAGGATTATTTCAACAGGACGATAGATGTCTAGGTTTTTTGCTTATTTAATTTTTAATTTTATTTTCTCTTTTTTTAATTAATTTAAAAGGTGTTATAAGATATGACATGAATTTAACATTATTTTATTCAAGTAGATTAAAGTCTTATAAAAAAATTTACAAAGAAGTAGACGAATTTGTAATATAAAACTAATTATTCAAAAAAACAATTTAATTTTTTTAATAGTTTAAAAATATACCTGATAAATCAAAAGATATCCTTGTTAACTCAAACTATGGAATGGACATTGAAGAACGAGAAATATATTTACGCGATGCTAATCCAAAAGTATTTGCAAAGCTTGTTTATTGGAAAAAAGACCAAACAAATCCCAAAGACTTGCCATCTATTGATTTGGATCAAATGAAAACTTTTATGCAAAATTATTTTCGCAGTAATTTAAGAGGAGGGCCAAATATTGACAGTGTGGCATACATTGATAATTTAGATATCGGTTCAGGAGAAAAAGATTCTTTAATAAAAAACTTTATAGAATCATTTATTCTTAGATGTAAGTTGAATTATTTTTTAAATAATAAAATTAAAAATTTTAAAACGATGACCATCTCCTTCACTAGTCCATACAGGCAATAAACTGAGCAATAAGCTGGATCCAAATATTTGTTTTAAATTTTCTATTTTCCCCAAATTAAAAATGTTATCTGTGTAAAGTGGTTCGCAACTCTTTATCTCTAGTCTTGGAGGATGATTATTTTCTATTGAGGTTTTGTTAATACAAGCTAAATAAAACGAGTTGACTAGCAAAAAGGAACAAAGTACGATAGAAAAAAACACGATAAGAAATGTAAAAAAAAAATTCCAACTTGAAAATTCGTGTATATTTTCATAAATTCTCTCAAGTTCATTCAAAGTCATGCAATGAATTATGGTCAATGCAAAGAATAAGCTATAAATCAAAGTGTAGAATAAAAACAAGATGAAATATTTTTGATTAGAAAATCCGATGCATTTGTTTAAAAGTGGGCAATGGTGGTCTCTTTTGAGGATGCATATGGAGCATTTTGAACAATGATAGCATCTATCGGGACGAATTATTTTGCATTTTAAGCATATATTTACTTGACCAAATCCATTTCGGGTCCATATTTGCAGCTTCATTGTCTCAATATGATCAATCAAAAGCATATCTTGATCACACAATAATCTAAAATCTTCTTTTTGATCTTTGACTTTAAGACGCAACGTTTTTAGCATTTTTTTACTAAGATTAAATTGTTTTTTGACAGATGGATAGGGTTTAAAAACAACTAATAAGAATAACCACATGACTAGGCAAAATATCAGGTTGAATACACCAATGCAAATTACTGATTTGTTTATTTCTTTCCTGGTCAATAGTAAAAATTCATAACAAAAATTATACAAATAAACAAAATATGAATTAAAAAGAATTATTAAAGTAAAATATCTAGATAGTTTATTAGATAGCATTTTTATTGAGAATTTTTTTTTCAATAATTATCAATTTAATGTTTTGTTAATTGTTACCATTAGAAACTTTTTTTCTTAAGACAATCAATTCACTTGCAAAACGGAAAAATTAAACTATTGTTATAATCATGAATGGTGTAAGCCAAATTTGGGAAGTGTAGAATGCGAATGTGATCGTATGACTTCGGTTGATGTATCTCCTGAAAAAGAGTTGTTTCCCGGTGAGAAGTGTAATAAGGGCTGTTCGAAAAAATGTGATAATGAGGGAATTTGTCGTTTAAAAGAAAAAGAGTACGTCTGCTATTGTCTAGGCTGGTATGTTGGTGAACATTGTCAAATTAGTATAATTTGTAAATTAATTTAATTTTTTTAATCAAAATAAAAAATAAAAAATTTTTTCTTTCAACTACAAGGGTTTATCATTGTGGCAGCATCATTAATTTTTATTTTTTTGCTTTTATCTACATTGTGTGGTTTTTTCGATTTTTTCAGTAAAAAAAAGTGAGTAAAAAAATTTTTTTTAATTGAAATTAAACTTTTTTTTTCGTTCAAGACAAAAGAAAATCTCTTCCAAACAAAAAGAAGAAATTAATGATGAAAATAAAAAACGTTTTTAAATTAACTTATAAACTAAATAAATTTTTTTATTAAAAAAAAGAAAATAATTTCTTTTTATAAATGCTACTACTAAATATAAATCAATAAAATTATCTATTCAGACCCAAATATTTTGAGACTTGTTCATAAGAAATATAGCCAATGCTTGCAGCAGGTGCAACTTTGGCCAAATTTGCCAAAGATCCCTTATAGAATCCAGGTATCCCACCACTAGTATACACACGTTTAGCAATAGAAAGTATATTATCGTTTGGATTAGCAGAAGATTGCATTCTGGTTCTTATCATGAACATGGGATAAGTAGAAAACATGGCTATTGTGGATGAAGTATTTGCAATTAATAGTAATGAAAAAACATTAGGTTGTGGATTATCGGGATAGAGCTGTCTGTATTGATTTTTTAAGGTTTCATAAATAGCTAAATCGATGCCAACACCAGCAATACCAAGAGTATTTAACAAATAGCCTCGATAAAATGCCTTCAAACCATCTTTACGATATATTTTGCGCACACAATCACTTATTCCATTAAATTCTCCAGTCTTTCTTAAAGCTAAGCGAGTTTTTAACACTTCCATGGGGTAAATAGTTGTTTGCGCAGTGAAACCAGCTAGAGTGCCTGATAAAAACTTTTGAAATGGAGGCAATTGTTCACCTTCTTGGCCCATTAAAATTTTTATTTGTTCATAGGCAGTAAATTTAATGGCACTTTCGGGTGTAATTTTTAAAACATTAATAAAATTTCCTGAAAAAAAAATTTTTTTAAATTTTTTAGAAATTTTTAAATTTTATTATTCAACCTCGCCAAAGAGATTTGAAGCCGCCTTCTTTGATCATGTTTTTAATAGCTTGAATTATTCCGATTTTTGTTTCAGCACCATGAACTTGGAGAAAAATTTTAACTCTGTCCAAAGGAGCTGTACATGTCCGGCTAATTGCACCAGCAAGTCCACCTGCTACCAAATTTCTCCACCAGAAGCCTGATTGTTTTTCCTTTTTGGTATAATCGTTTGGAATCGATTGATCAGCGTAGTCAACAAAAGTTTGCGTTCTCCAATAGCGTAAAGCTTCTTCTATTTTGTCATGAGGTGCAAAACGAAAAAAGTCTCTCCACTCTTTCCAGTCAATTTGAAGCGAATTATTTTTATCTATGTTCTTTAATAATTTATCAATTTGCGAATCGTTCAAAATAATTCCTAAATTTTCAAAGCCTGTTTTGATTTCTTCTCTATCTATAATACCATTTTTATCCAAGTCCAAATCTTTAAAAATAATTTCCATTTTTTTATCAGTCTCAGTGACATAATCGACAAAATCACGAAAGTCTAAGTGGACCATATTTTCATCTTTGTTATTTGAAATAAGCTCAAACACTTTTTTGGTTTGATTTTCGCTAGCATTTGGCTTTGTGCTATCCGAATTTAATTCATTAAAATATTCTCTTAGTTCGTCAAAATCAATTTTTCCATCTTTGTTTTTGTCTAGTTTGTTAAATAGATTCTTCAATTCTGAATTGGTTGACATTGTTTTTTAAAAATAGCGAATTTTAAATTTATTTTTATAAATTATTACTTCTAAGTAAAAATTGGTTAATAAATATAAATTTTAGCATAAATTAATAAAATTAATTTAAAGTGAATCATTGTTGTAATTTAAATTATTATAAGAATTGTTCTTGATTTCAGATAGTAAAAAAAAATATAAGGATGCATGCTATTTAGAATTTTTTCATTTTGCTTAATTAAGTTTTAATTTATGCACAATATTCTTTTTGTTAAAGTTAAAAAAAGTTAAAAAAATAAGTTTTTTTTTTACAACAATATTAGTTAATGTATCTATGGTTTCATTATTTTTTGATAATTATTTATTTAAAATTTTTCAAAATTTATTTATAAAAAAAAATTATTTTCAAATTTTTTCAAGGCTAATAAAAATAAAATACACAAAAAAGATTACACATTAAAATATACAGTTATCATCTTTTCCATTAAAAAATAAATATCAAAAATTAGACACTATTTTGATTTTAGTTCTTATATAAAATTACCCAAATATATATACCAAAAAAATTTTGAAAAAAATTAATAGAAAACATTAGTTAAATATTTCGAACCATAAAATTACAAGCTAAAAAAGCAACTACAGCAACACTTTAAACATTGCAAAACATTTTTCATAAAATTCAAAAAATTTTTTTGTGAACAATGGTGACAAAATGGACATAAAATAAACGTGGAAAAAATTAAAATTAAATTTTTATTAAAACAACTAAAGATTTTTAACAGGATTTAACATGTATAGTAAAATCCTAAAATATACTATCTAAAAAGTATATTTATTTCTGTGAATAGTCTAAGTGAATTGTCTGGTCTACATGTTTTTTTGTCGCTGTGCTTATCTTCAAGCTTATATTCAAGTTTTGTTACCCATGTTAATATCAAAGTAGTTGTTATTGATAAGCATGAATTTAAATTTTTTATAATTTCATCTTTCATCTGTCAAATGTCATATAGATCAATTGACCAAGTTTTCAACCAACTGCTGTAGACCAATTAAGAAATTAACTTGGCATCATTTGAAAAATGTTTAAATAAATAAATCATTTTTTAAGTGGTTATTCAATTTTTTAGGGATTACAAAAAAACCCAGTTAACTTATTAATTTATAATAATGTCTGCTTATTATAAAAAAGCTTGCCGCAATATTTTACTTGACTTTTCACTATGTATTCAATTAGAAAATAATGATCATTTGAATTGATAAAAAAATTAGATTAAGAAAACATTTAAGTTTTTCGTACTTGTAAATTTTTAATTGATTCTTTTTTAATAGAAATAATTCTTTAAGAATTTAATCTCAATTAATTTATTAACCGCTGTCAAATTTGATCGCTAATCTTTTAAATACTTTTTATCAATAAATAAATCTAGTATTTAGTAAAAAATTTACTTTGAAAAAATTCAAAAGTGTATGGTGTATTCAAGCAAAATGAAGTGATATTTAGCATTTTTTTATTTTTGCCAAATAATTTTTTTTCTATTTGTGTTTTGTTTAATTCCTTAAATACGGTTATATAACAATTGCACAAGATTTAAATGATCTCTAAAAATTCGTGAAAAATTGTATCCCTAATCAAAAACATAAACTCCTTTGGAATCACGAAATAAAACAATAAAGAATATCCTTCTCTCAAATAGAAGAAGGAAATTTATCTTTGTAAAAATACAATCTTGAATGATAATACTCTCAATAATTAAGATTACTCAATTAATTTTTTCATATTTACTGAGAAATTCAAAAAAATATTTTCTTTTATTTATTTATTTATTTTTTTTTAATAGAATAGCCCGTTTTTAGATTTTTTATTTGAAAGAAAAAAAAAAACATAACTATAAGTGCTCTAAATTGGTTCAAATTTAAAATTTGTTTGCATAAATAAAAAAATATTTTTCAATTTCATTTCGAGCACACTGTAAACTAAATTGTATAATAGAGCAATAAAAAAATTAATTTAATAAAATAATAAAAAGCTAAAGTTTAGCCCAGAATCATAAATTTTATGAATTGTCCCATTAGCATATTTTGACAAAAGAATTTTATCTATTCTTTAGAAAAAAAAGGCATAAAGTCCAATAACTATGCAATTGATGATTAAAACGAGACTTTTCAGAAGAGGAAGAAAACGATATATTTGAATAAATTCAAGTATCTCTAAATGACTAATAAGTAATTTTTAATCAAACAAATAAATAGCTCTGATTGATCCGAGTCTAATTACTAGCTAATGGCTAAATTGTATTTCTTAAGGATTATAAGATTTTACACAGACTTAAGTCTGTGAAAATTTTATTCACTGGTCAATTAGGCATCTAAACTCATGCATAAAGCAAATATTAATTCAAAAAAGATAGTAAATATTTGTTGATTTTTTTTTCTGATCAAAAAAATCATGTACACTCAATAGTTTCATTTGGCGCAATATTTCCAAATTTTCATTAGATTTCTTACGTATGGATTTCAATTTTACTTGAGATTCAGACACGTAATTTAAAACAATTCAGAAGATTTTTGTCTAATATTAAACAAAAGTTTGAATCAAATCATCGGAGATTGCCCAAGCTGATTGAAATGATACAGAATGAGTAATTAATTTTTTGATATCAACAAAAATCTGGTCCTAAATGAATCACTACTGCACTATTTAAGTAAATAGGCAATTTTTTCTTTGGCCGAATTTTTTTTCTATTTTTCTAAATTTGAACTCAAGATAAAGTCTAAACATTCTTAAGCTCATTTATTAATTCATTAAATAATTCATTATTGCTCGGCTAGTATATTTTCATGCCTGATTTACTTTGTAAACAAGCAGAACTAATCTAGACCTTATTCAGCCATTATGTCACAGTTTAAAAAAATATTTTTGTTTTATATTTTAAAAGCCCGTAGATAAAGCTCTAAGGTTTATAAAAGAAATTCTTATTAAAGTGACTTTAGTTTGGGCATGAAATTTAATTCTTTTTTAATTAAATTTTGATTAAAAGCTTGATTTTAAACGCTCAAGCCGTCTATAGTCTAAATGAAGCAGAGTACGCGAATATGGAAATCATTTGAGAATGAGATCTGAATAGGTCTGATAAAATTAAATAAATAGTAAAGCTGTTAATTGATCTTAGTTCAAGAATAGTTTTATTTTTATGATTTTTTTTTTTTTTTAAATTGTTTCAGTTAAGTATACATTTTTTCTATGAAGGTGTGATTAGTTTGTTAGTAAGAATCATTTGTGGTTTAGAAGAAAAAAAATTCTGAATTACATTTATCTTTTTATTACATATTTTTAACCTATATTTATTGATAAATGCTATTAATTTTTAACGATTATTGTCGGAAAAATAATTTTTTTTTATCTATTTTGCTTTTAAATAAAGTAGACAAAAGTTTTTTCTTTTACTAAACAATTCAAATAGTTTTTCAAAGCACATTCATTGATTCTTTTAATTTAATTTTCTAATTTTGAATTTATTCATTTATTTTTTGATGACAAAAAATTAATCTTTGCGTAACAGCTTTTCAATTTAGAGATTTAAGCAAAAAAACCTATTTAATAAAAATAATTTTTCATTCAAAATGTTTATTTGGGGTATCAAATTTAGCAATTAAGTTAATAGAAGGCAGGTTTAAATTTTCAACAGTTAATATTTAAAATTTACTTTGATATTGAAAAGAAAATTCAACTTTTGATGAGTTTAATTGATCACCAATTGTTTGACATTGAAAACTTCTTGAAGAATTAGGTCTTTTCTCGAAAACAGATCATATGACAATAGTAAAACATTTGAACACTTTTAGTTTAAATGTCTGAGAGCGCTCTGTAAATTTCAATTTGTTTGATATTTGTTTTTTCTATTCGGCTTTAACATGCCATTAAACCTGGCCTGTATCAACAAGTCATAAAAGAAAAAAGTAAAGATTAAATTTGTTTCAAGTTTTTTTTTTTGAAATAGCCTCGTGAACAAAAAATATTGACCATACTAATAAAAAAGCCTAGTTTTATTTCAATATCTGATTTTCCAAAAAGGTATAGTAGTAAAATGATCAAACAAATTGTCGATAATTAGCGATTTTTAACTAGATTTCGAAATAAAATTCTAATCCAGTTCATTAAATTACTTCTGGTTAAATTGATTTTTAAATAGGACTTAAATGACCAAAATTAATTTAAAAATCTCATTCATTTATACACCTGATTGGACTTGATTGTTCCAATTTTTCAAAATTTGATGCCTTATTATTAGAACAAGCTCATCAATAGCTTGGGAACTACTATGCTTGATTAGTTTAGTTAAAACAAAAAATAGGTACAAACCAAAAAATTTAGTAAACATTTCTGATTTAGAAAATTGGGCAAGTTCTCGGTAAGCGGTTTTTGGCCGACTAAATCAGTTTTAATGATGAATGCGTGAAATCGATGGCCTAAATGTCGATGGTATCAAATTTTATTAAAAATTGACATAAGTTTATTCCAAATAGCATTTATATATTTTCGTGCTTTCAAATCTTTATTAAGTTTTGTAATATTTTCTTCCCAAGCTAAATAATCAAAATATCAAGTGTAGAAACTTCAAAATGGTTAATAAATTGTTCATTAAAAAAAGCCCTACAACGTAATTTTTAGCTAAAATAAGTTTAGAAAATAATTCTCAAACTCAAACGAGTTTAGTTCAAACCGGTTTTGACTTTTTTTGATTAGCTTTTAATTGTGTACTTCCAATACTTGCAAAAAGGCCTCAACTATCGGACAAATATTTCAATAGCTGTCAAGGAACATACCTGAAATCAATTCAGTTTGATTTTCAAGTAGCTTTTAGAAAACTTGTTCGTAATTCAACAAAAGCCTTTTTCAAAATAAAGTTCAAGCCATTGAAAATTTAAGATTAAAAATTGAATTTGTTTGAGTTTACATTTTAAAATTTTATTGTGTTTATTACGCCATGTAGTGATTGTCTAATGTTTATGATGATGTCAAATGATGCTAGTGAATTTTTAGCATTCTCTAATTTTTTTTCTTTTTTTTTTCTTAGTTTGTAATTTTAGTTTTCATTAAAATAGTTGAGATTGTAGTTTAAAAGCTAAATAAATAAAATGATATAACACTCAATTATAAATTCTATTGAGAAAACAAAAATAGAAAGCCCTTCTATTTTAATATTCAATAGAATCTCAATAGAATATTGAGAATAAATAATTAAAGTAGAATGAATAAATGATAGTCACTAGTTTTAGTAGATTAATTTTTATTTTGTTTTTAATTTCATTTTTTTTTAAATAAAAAAGTTAAAAGTTTGGTTGAAATTATGAACATACTCTTGGTCATATTAAAAATGAATTTTTCATTACATCGATATATTAGTAGCAATAATTTACTATCAATTAATAACCCTCGAGTCTGGCAGCTACTACTAGACCTACTAATTTTTATAAAGCATAGTCTTCTTGAAAATAAAAAATAAAAAAGAAATATTTAATTTCTAATAGGTAAACACGTATATTTGTTCCGCTCAAATTTAAACACAGAAACTTAATTAAGTTTTTAGAGTTTTTTGAATGACATCGATTCCCGTGAGAGCAAATAAATTTGTATCTCTTCTAGTTGACAAGATAAAAAATAATATAGTTTTTTTTTTTTGTTTATTTTGATTATTTTTAAATAAAAATAACATTTATTAAAAAATTTTTTTTTTTAATATTTCAAGTTTAATGAATTAATTGAATTTTTCTAGATAAGCCAAATTTTAATTAAGTTTTTATTTCATTGAGATTTATGAAATATTTCAAGTGAATAAAACAAGTGAAATCTCTCGAAAATATTTGAAATTTGTTTGTTTTGAAATTTGCCACATAACTAGGCAAGTAATGAGAAAAACGTCAATTTATCATGTTAGATTAGCTAAGTTGACTTGTTATATAACTTTTTTTTTCTTGTCGGCCTCCCGCTAAGTCAAATAGGAAAAAGCGGATATAGTTTTTTTTCTCTCTAAATAAGAAAAAAACTAATCTCAATGATTGTTAGACAAAATATTGTAATTTAGCTAATGGCATTTATTTTGGTCATTAATATCAAATTCTTAGAAAATTGTCCGCAAGCTAAAAAATTAAGATAATGGTTTTTTAATTAATGTTTATTTGACTTTATCAATTTTTGCGGAATATGTTGTCAGTTATTATTTAAGCTTTTAAGTTGATAGCTAAATACCTATTTTAGCAAGCTTGTTTATTAAATTGTTTAGGCCAAAAGTACATTCAATTTATTACTTCTATTTCAGTTTAATTTTATTGCTTATATTCATTTATTTTGAGTTAAAATGCTCAAATAGATAAATTATACTTGATAAACAAGCTTTTTTTTTATTATTATTTAGTTTTATATGAATTTTTTTTTTGTAATTACAAAATATTGCGACTTGGCAAAATTTGTACGGATAAGAGTGGTCAATAACTCAGTTCAAGATAATAAAAATAAACAAGTTTATTTTTTTTTATATGTGCTGATATAAATCAGATAATAAAATCACCTTTTTTCTTTTTTTTTTTAATGATAAACGATTCAAACAAATCTATTCATTTATCTATAATTTTTTAGAGCAGACTCAATTGAAAGCTATAAAAAATGGTCAATTTTATTATTATATAGAATTTTATTCAATACAATAAATTTTACGCTCGAAACTAAACAAATTCTATCAATCCATGAATGCAAATTTATTTCACAATAAGGGAATAGGCAATAATTTTTTTTTTCATTTTTCGTAGCTTGCACAAGACTTAACTAATTATCTTTATTTTATCCTTTAGATATGAAATAATTAAAACAAAATTTGATATTTTGAAAATGATGATGAAAAATTTGATTTGGCTATCAATTTGTTTCGTGTTGAGCACAAGAGCCCAAAAATCAGGTAATTTATCCATACATCTGTCTTAAATCAAATTATTTCTTTAAAATAAATCGGGTCGCATCAAACACTGCGCAGACAAACTATTTATTTTATTTTTTTTTCAAATTGTAAATCTAATTTAATTAAAATAAAACTTTTTATTAAAAAGACGCTCACTAATTAAGCTAAATTGTCTTTGGAAAATATTTAAAAATTTTTTGTTTCAACTTTAAAAATAAAAACTTGTTTTCAATTAGTTTTTTTTTTGCAAGCTAAAACCGGTTAAAAAAAATTAACCACTATTTGTTTATTTTAGTTTTTGCAATAAAATTAAGATTTAGTTTTTGGAAAATGAATGAGTGGAAAAATTTGTGTCCTGCATTTGAGCTGTAATTAAATAAAATCAATTTTTTAAACATTGCTAAATTAAGAAAAGCACATAAATAAAGATAGACAAATAAGAAATTAAGGATAATATTAATAAAAAAAAAGAGAAGTTTAATATTAAACACAATCTAGCATGTTATTTATTTTTGATAAGTAAATACGCTCTTAAGTTTGCATACATTTTAAAATCTACGAGATTCTACATTGAACACAATTAGAAAATTAATTAAAAAAAAAAATAAGATAATTTATTTTGCGAATGATAATTGTTTTTTGAGACGGACTTGGTAGATTTTATCATCATCTTAAGATTAATTACAAACATGGTTACGTTAAACTGCAGCTGATAATTCAATAATTCAAACATTCATCTTTCAATCTGCATAATGTCATTAAAGACGGGCTTTTGTTTGGCCTAAAAATCTATTTGTTTTGGCTAACACTAAGGTAAAACAGCGTTCTGTCGAAATTGTTGAGATTCGTATAGACAACCAGATATTTATTTTTTCTTATGAATGATAAATGCTATTTAAATGTTTATTATTTTACAATTAATTAATAGAGCCGCAATTGGAAGCGCATTTCCATCAATCAAACAAACCCTGATAACAAATCTTTGCATTGTTTTCAAGTGATACTTTAAACACTCTTAAATCCGGTTTAAATTATATAAGAAGATTTCTTTCAAGATAATTTAATCTATGGTTAATTTTTTTTGTTATCTAGTTTTTATAGCTTTCGGTGTCGCAGTCAAGTGTGTCAAGGATAGTCAAAAGATTTTTTATTACCTTTTGTACTTTTGAATATTGATAAATTGATTTTTTTCTTTATCAATTTTTAGATGACATGTCTCTTAAACGATTAGAAGATATAAGTGACAGTATCAGTATAAACAATATAGAGAAAAATTCCCGAGTCAAATTTTATTTGAAACACGAAGAAAATATTGATCAAATGAACACACTTGAGTTTACCAAGCATCCAGAGGACATTCTGATGACAGGCGAATTGCCCGTTTTGATCCAATGTGAAGCTAAAAATTCGGTTCAAATTCAAATTGAATGCAATAACAAAATAAGATCGAATGCCCATCGAAATATTTCATTAGTAATTAAAAATAAATTAAAATATTTTTTAGTTTATCATTTTATTTCTAGATTGATAATGTTAGATATGAACAATTATCGCTAATGATTTATAGAAGAGATCTGGAAGTTACGTCTTCTAATTTGGCGCACATGAGATTAATTTGCAAATGTATAGCTTATTCTAAATTTAATGAAAAAATTTTCAGTAATAAAGCAATTATAAAACCAGCTTGTAAAATAAAAATTTTTAATTTTTTGTTTTTCAAGAAAATATTTTTTTTCTATTTAAGTTTTGGATGAAGAATTTCGTTCAGAGCCGATAGACGAGATAGCATATGAAGGAGACACAGTTGAAATGAGATGTGACACACCTGCTGGTGAACCGATGCCATCAGTCTACTGGCTTAAGGACAATATAGAAATAAATACTCGCTCCGATTCGGCACGAATAAAACTCTCAAATGACAATAGTCTTTTGATTTTAATGTCCAAAATAGCCGACTCAGGTGACTATGTTTGTGTGGCTACAAATCTAGTTGACAAGAGGATTAGCAAGCCGGCTAGATTAACTATCCTTGGTAAATAGTTCAAAATGAACTTTTAATTTATCCAAATTAAAAATTTTATCTTGATTAATGATGATAAAGTTTAGAAATTTGAACTTAAATTTTGAGATATTTTTTTATTAAAAATAAAAAAAAAATTTAATTAATTAATTTTTTTTCTAAAATAAAAGATCGAGTTAAAAGATATCAATGGTCAAGCTGGTCGGACTGGTCAGAGTGTTCAGGTCCATGTGAAATGGGAAATCAACAACGAGTCAGATCGTGTCAAACATCTGGCATTTACGGATTAACTCAAAATGTTTCCGTATCACTATGTGGTAATCAGGCTTGGATACAAAATCGTAAATGCAAAGTGAAGTCATGCGAGCCCAAATGGTCTGAGTGGTCCAGTTGGTCCAAATGCCAATCGAATTGTAAACAAATTAGGAGAAGATACTGTGAAAATGAGTCTGTAAATGCCAACTTGCCCGAAACATTTTCACTTGATAAACCTGGCACTAAATTTTGTATTGGTGATAAAATAATGATTAGAAATTGTTGTAATAGTGATCAAGTTGAAAAAATAAATTCAAATCAATCAAATTTATTTAATCAGACATTTTTAAAAATAAGTATTGGTCTAACAACTTCAATTCTTTTGGCATGTCTTCTTATATTGGTAATAGTGTTGTGTTTTATTTTAAAACGAACAAAAAAATCAAGCAAAACAAATTCAGATATTAATTTATATTATACTTGTGAAAAGCAGCAATATCCTTTGGAGGACGATTGTTCAATTTACAAATTTTCCAAGGCATCCACATCAGGCTCGGGCTCTTACTTTTGCCGTAATAATGCAACATCAATTAAAATACCACTTCATTCGGACTCAATGGCTCCGATTATTTACTCGAATCCAAATCGGCCTCAAAACTACGAGAATCAACTTTTACTAGGCAATTTTTCACAGCATTATCAAATTATGACAAATAGCTCTTTTAAAAAGACCAATAATTCGGCATCTTTGTCATCAACAGCCTCTAAAAATGTCACCAATACAACAATAACTTCTAGTCCTAGTGTATGCAATGACTACGTTCATTTGACTAATGAACTAGACGATTCAAATTATACTTTTAATGAATTTATTCTAAATAAAAATAAAAACTCATTTAAAAATATTAAAGAGTCAACTTATATGAACATAAGTGACGAGACTTTGGAAAAGTTGGCCAATTTACAGCAAATTAAAAATAGACAAGACGAAGAGTTGGCATATGACATTGCCAAACCGTCTTCAGAACTCAATAATTTTCTCCCAATTGGTCTAGATCCTAGTGATGCATGCATTGGTAGTGTGAATAGTGACGGAGCTAGACTAACGCTTGATTGTGGTATAAGCTTGGTGATACCAGAAGGTGCCTTGCCTGAGAACCAAAATTTTCTTATGTACCTTGGTGTTTGTCGAAACGAAAGCCAAAAACCAAAATTGGCCGATAGAAGCACTTTTTTGTCTGAAATAATTCAAATAGGACCTGCTAATTTGACTCTAAAAAAGCCAGTTGTTCTCATTATGGATCATAGTGCCAATAATTTAGACTCATGGAATCTTAAAACATATTATTCGGCTTCACCTGATGATAGTGTTGCAAAATGGGAAGAAGATAATCAAACTTTTTTGAATTCAGTTGATTCCAGTTTTGTTCTAATGAGTGAAAAATTGGGCCGATTTTGTGTACTTGGCGAGTCAACCAAAGAGGCATCCAAGCAATATAGACTAATGGTCTTTTACAGCACTAGTATTACAAGCAATGAAGTTTGTCTTAGGATTTATTGCATAGATAGTCTTTTGGTTGCGTTGCAAGAGGTTTTGCGTGATGAAAAAAATATAGGTGGTCGTCTACTGGACTCTAGTGAAGCATTTGATCTTTCTTATTCTAAAGATTCAATGGCTATTAGAATAGAAAATTTGAACAGAGAGTATTTCAATTGTAAATATAGTGTTAATTACCAGGACATACCGCTTAGTCATATATGGACTGGAAGGAATCATTTGCTGCATTGTTCTTTTATTCTGGAAAAATCCAGCCATTCAAGACCAATTAACATGCATATGCTTATTTGTACAGTCAAAGCCATGATAAACAATGAAACCTTGTGCTCGATTCCAGTCAATTATAACATAAACAATTCAGACTATGATAATTTAAGAGATGCTTGCTTTAACTGGAATTCTAGTGAAAATGTTGACGTAATGAATCCAAAAAATTTAGTCAAAACATATTTAAAGTAGAAAAAAATATAAATATTTTTTTAATTAATTTTAAAAATTTGTTTATTTTAATTTAAAGAATAGATAAAAATTTGAAGAAACAAATTTCGTCCGTGCTAGATGAGAACTTCAGAATGGATTTAAACTGGACTACTCTAGCTAGCAAATTGAACATAAAAAGGTATAATTAGATTAGATTTTTTGTAATTAGCTCATACTGAGTTTAAGAGAAAAATCTCAAGATCTTTAAAATCACTATTGAATTTCTCAGTTGGATAATTTTTTCTTTTTTTTTCTTCTAAAGGAATTTGAACTATTTTGCTGTGCGATCAAGTCCAACCGAGCTGTTGCTTCTTTATTTCGAGGCAATTAGCGGATTAAAATGCCGTGATTTAATTCGGTTAAATAATGAATTAATTAACTGTCAAAAGAATGCATCGCCGCAAGAAATTCTGTTTCGTGAAATATTTCTAAAGTATATAATGTAGAATAGATGCATATCTAAATGGTTTATTATACATCAAATGTCTTCTTTAACCGATACAACAATGTGTGCCACATATCAAAAACATTTTTTTTTAAAAAGAAATTCAAAATGTAAAGATTTTTTTAATCCATTTGTATTTTAAAATAAATTATTTAAAGACTTTTTTAATTTATTTCTCAGTTGGTCATAAAAGGCGGGAAATCCGTGTTGAGATTATAAAAAAAGAGAGTTAGTAAAACTGAAACAAACTTTGATTCTTAAAATTCAATGGTTATCGATTATTGAACTAATATGTCTCTTGAGAGCTTTAATATTTAATATGTTGTCAATTTTTGATCATTCAAAGTGACAGATTCAGGTCTAAATAATACCAGGAAATATTATTCAAAATGGAATTTAAAAAAATTTTTTTGACTGATAAAAAAGCTAAATATTCAAGCAAAACAGAATTAGTTTTTGGATTTTAATATGCCAAGAGTGCGGTCAAATATTTGCCTAAGTAATTCGAGTCCTTATTTAAGTTATTATATAAACAAATATGAATCTAATTAGAAACAATTTTTATTCAAATTTTTTTAGCCCCAACAAAAAACTTGATGGCTTAATTTTGAGTTGATATTTGTTTCGTATTGATTTTTGATATTGTTTCATAATTTGCATGATAAATAAGAGTACCCAGCATATAAATAAAAAAATTTATTTTGTTCAAATTTGTTATTTCATCGAGCAGAAAGTTTAGAAAACAAATTTAATTGTACCTAGGTGTCCGCCACTAATTAGAAATCATGCAAATACAAAGCAAATGATACAACTTCCTGTAATTGTTTACACAAAAAAAATATTTTTTTTCTATAAATTCTTTTTAAATACAAAAAATTGATTACAAAAAAAAATATTTTTTTTATATTCTATTCTATTTATTTTGATAAAAACTTAACTGTTAATTATTACTATTAAAACAAATATTTTTTCTAGTTATAGACGGTGTATTGAAGTAAAGCGGTGCTTTTTTCGAAGAGGAATAAGCAATTTACTATGAAAATTAAATAAAATGAAGCTAAATGATAAGTCAATTCAGCACTTTTTCAAATTTTATTTTTAAATTGTTCAATATTGCTGCTAGTTAAAGAAAAATTATAAATATAAAAGATCACTTTACTAATAAAAGAGTATTTTGCTTTTTCGGTTAGTTTGGAGGTGGGTGCAGGTTAGAAATTCTAATATTTGGACAATTTCATATGGTTTCTGTTATTAAAAGCTAAAGACTTATATATTGCAAAAAAATATAGACACAAATAAGTACTTTTTTTAATAGTCTAGTTTTAAATTTTGACTTATTTTAAAATCCTAAATTTCAACTATTTAAAATAAAAAAAAAATAAAAGTAATATTAGTTCTTTTTTTAAACAAAATAAAATTTAGGTTCTAGACTCACATTTATCTAAACATAATTGATTTAAAATATCATACGAATCTAAGTCAAATGACAAATCAATCTAAATACTAAAAAAAATTAACAAGACTATTGCTAATATCAAATAATGGCGAATTGTTTAGCTTTTATTTTTAGTCTATAAGAGGCTCGATATTTGAATGACCAGTATGAAAGGATTAAAATTAAGATTGTTCTGGTAAACAAAATCCGGAGTGTTATTTTATTTTGAATTTTTTTTCTGATGCTTTTAGTGATCCTTATTGGCATTAATTAGGCTAAATGAATAGCGATATTTATATCAATCTAGTTTGATTTGATTTAGGAGAAGAACAAATTATTATTATCCCTTGTTAGACAAAGTAAAGACATAGAAAAAGAATATTGGGCTTAAAATGGCATTTGACAATTTTTCGGCTTTCAAATAAATAAATCAAATCATTCTAGGCTAAGATTTCCTGCTTTATTTCAAGTAAACTAGCGACCAGACTTGCCTAGTCTACAAAATCGATCAATAGTCGGAGATAATTACAGCTTTTGACAAAGCCATTAGTCTAATTGAGTTTTTTTTTTGTTGTTTGATAAAGTTTTTCAAATAAGCTCATGCAAATTCATGAGGTTAGTCGAATGGAACCGGTAAGCTCAAAGTCTGTGGTCATTGGCCTCTGTTAAATATCAATCAAAAACAAATTTTATAATATTTGCTTTAGACAATGCCTTGGGATTTGTGTATTCGCTTTTGATCAGCATTTAACTAAATATTCTAGAGGAAATTAGCTGAGCTGTAACAAGACAAATATCTTATGGTAATTAATTTTCGGTCAAATGACTTCAAATAAATAGGAGGAAATGATTCAAATAGATAATTTGTTCAAATAAAATTTAAAAGAAAAAAAAAACAAGAAAAAACAACATCTTTTTTTCTTAAGCTTTTGAATCAATATTCGAAGCATCTTTGATTTTTAGCTGGAAATTATTTTGTGTGTTTGTTTTTAGGTTTATCTTAAATATTCTAATTGGAATCAAACTAGCTCTTAGAATAATAGACCAAACATGCAAATAGTATTATCTTTGATCGTATTAAAATATCAATGATTCATTTTCGGACTGGCATGAATTTACGTTTCTTTACCAAATAAAAAATTTTGATTTATGAAACTTAATGTTAACTTAAATGAGGCTAAAAGGAATTTTTCTAGATAGCTTTTGTTAATTTTTTCTTACAAAATTAAAGCAAGTTTTTAAAACAAATTTATTTAATTTGATTTTGTTTTTTTCAATTTAGAACAATTGTGTAGTACTGAAGTTATTAACACTAAAAGCACCCAAAAGAGTCAAAGTAATAAATAGAGTTATGAATAGAGAATATATACAAATTGATAATTAAGACGTTTTAGAATACAAAATTAAAATTATAGAAAATAAAATACTAATTTTTAGTGAAAGAATGAGGCATTGAAATAAGGTTTTTTGAAATAAAAGAGAATACCGAGATAAAGTTTTGATCTTTTAAGAAAATGAACACAAAATGATTGATTAAAATTTTTTTTTATCTTTCAATTTTTGAATTTAGGTTTTTTGATTTTGAAAAATTTTATACCAAGAATTTTAGGTTGATTTCTTTTATTTACATGCAATTTTAACAACTTGAAAGCTCTGAAATTTTTTTGATAATTGTTAGATTTATATTTTTTTAAAGGTAAATAAATTTTTATTCTATTTTCCAACATTGATAAGAAAAAAAAATGGAAAAATTAATTTTATTTTATTTTTTTTCTTGTTCATTAAATAATGTTTGATGAAAAAAAAAAATTATTTTTCAAAACTTGAAATAGATTCGATGATTTAATTTAATTATTTAGTAAAAAAAAAAATTCAAAGGAAGCAATTGTAAATGTTTGTTGATGATAAATCAGTGTCCTTAAATCATGCGCTAGATTTAGGTTAATTTAAAGCTAATTTATTTAACGACTTGTTGAAAGTCCATTCAAAAATATTTAATAAAAAATTTGTTCCAATTTTTTTTTTAGTTATTTTTTTTATCGCAAGTTTAATAAATTTTTATGGCTTACCGTTAGAAAAAAACAATTGACATTATTATCGATGTTTGAAAATCGATCGTTAAAAGCAAACAGAAAACTTATATAGTCGTATAGAATGGATGGGACCAGTGTAGTAGAAAGGTAGGCAGCAGTGCGTGTGTGAGAAAAAATTATTTGTCGGAAGACGATTGTAAATAGTATAATAAAAATCGTCATCTCAATATCCATCACGAAAACATTCATATTTTTCCTCCTTAGAATTCTTAGAAACGTGACTGAATTGTATTCAAGTGCTAGTCAAGCATAGCTGTGGTGTCTCGGTTGTAATCCGAAACTCTTTGGGACATTAAGAAATTAGGAAAGCCAAGGCTTGAAATTAAATCAATCGTATCAAAAAGAAACTTTAATTAAAAAGAAGTACTAAAAAACGCAGTGTAATTTTATTGAAAATATCTGGCAAAAATATGAAATGTGATATTTTTTTTTGTTTAAAAAAATTGTAACCAGAATTGATAAAATAAAGATAAACAGGCAATGATAATTAAATAGTTCAAAGTTTTGCTGTTAAAAGATTTCCGTGAGTTAAAAAAATGGAAGTGTTTTTTTTTTAGATGAACAGATCTTGATAAAAAACAGAATCATTTTAGCAGAACTTTTTTTTTTTATTCTGAAGTGATGATAAATCGGTTTTGAAACAACCGTTTTTACGATTTTAAATTTGCATATGAGGCTTTAATCGATCATCATCACAGTTAATTAATAAAACTAGTCAGTCGGCTTTTTTAAAATGAAAAAATAAAATTAAAAATAGGTCGATTGCTTTCAAAAGTTTGAAATTTTTCGGAAACATTTTTAGCTTATTTGCTAAAACTAATTAAATTTATTTCCGAGATGTTATTACAGCACACAATTTTGTTTCATTTAATGCCTAGATATTTAGAAATGAAGTTTAAAAAAAGAAAAAGTTTAAATATTTACTAAATAAGTTGACATGGTGATTATTTAGGTGGGCAATATTCAATTAACTGGATTTAATAAACTTAAGTGCTTCCGTATTGATTTCAATTAAAGCTCAAAGCTTCAATAGTTATCTATAGCTATTGTTCTTTAGGCAAACGGTTAGGATTAAAAAAATTAATTCAAGAGCGACAAATCAAAGAGATCATATAGAATAAATAGTGAGGTATTAATAAATAAAAAAATTTTTTTTTCAAATATTTTATTTTTGTGCTAAAATTAATTGAAATTTCAGCTAAGCTTTGGTGTTAGATTTCTCATGCTGAACTAGAAGACAGAAAGAGTGGATTAGAGGACATTAAAAAAAATTACAGGTTTAAAATTTTGTAATCCATGCTTACTAAGTTTATCATTTTTGAAATGTTTTTAATTATTTAATTTTGGCTTTAATTGAATACAAAAATATAATGCAGACATATTTAATTTAATTTTGTGAAATATTCAATTTAATACTAAAGTTAAATAAAAAGTGGGGGATAAAAATTTAAAAAAGTCGTTTATTATTTTGATCTAAATATTTATCTAAAGTATTAACTGACTGGATCAATAAATCACTTTATTTAACAGTTAAGTAGAAACCCTTAAGACTTTTATTTTAATTATAAACTATTGTCTTTTGAGAATATTTAAACTAACAATTTTACTCAATGGTGTTTTTAAATGAATATATTATTAATTTAAAAAAAAAGTCAAGTTGTATTTTTTCATTCAAAAGAATGAAATAACAAAAAAATTTTTTTTCTATATAAATGAATTTTTATCATCTAAGAGTTAATATATATCTGATGGATGATTAGAGTAATTTGTTTAACACTTTGTGTATTTTTGTTAACTCTTTTGAATTACAACGAATAAGTTACTAATTCGGCATTTCCTTTAGAATTAAGTGGATTGAGCCTGAAGAAATTAGAGGCGGATGTGATTCTTTATGATTGTTGAATGAAATTTCTTACTGTTGATAAATAACTGTTTCTCATTGAAAGCAAACATGTTGAGGGTGAAAATATTTTATCAAAATTTGAGACAACAGTTTGGGTATTTAATGATAAATGTATGTTTAGACAAGTTTATTTATGCTACATGATATAGCACTGATTTATCTAAGTTAATAAAGAATTTATTTATTTATTTATTTATAAATTGTATTAATTTAATTATTTAGACTCAAGGTATTTGGCTATTGAGATATGCTCAAAAATACTTTATCAGATTTTATGCATATCGAGAATTGATCCGATAAAAATCCTAGCCGAATATGAAATTATTGATATGTTTTTTCTGTACAAAGACACAAACAAGTGCCATTTATTTTTATTTTATTTTTAAAACAACAATATCATTAATATAAAAAAAATAAATTTAAGATAAACAGTCTGACTAGAAAAGTTAAAAACAATGAAATTAAAATTGAAAATAATTTAGCATTGATATTTATATTTTGAACTCATTATATTTTATTAGACTAAAAAACTTTATAAAGATAAAAAAAATTTTTCTATTAAATAAAATCGATTTAATTATATTAAAAAAAATTATTAAGAAATTTTTTAAAATAATTTTATTTCAAATTATCATCTATATGCAATCACCAGTGACATAAACGTGCTTGAATATCTACTATCTAACATTGAGGTTGTTAATAAAAAATTGATTAATTATTAACTATTTTTAACGTATTTAACTGAGCTGACATTGAGATAAGAGAATTTTAATGTCGAAAAGCAAATTAATCAAGTTAAGGATGAAAAATCATTGAAGCATTTTCAGATAAGAATGTATCAAGTCTAGCTAGGATTAAATTAACAGGTGCTGTTTCAAAAGGTGTTCAATAATTACAGTAAAGAATTTTAGTTTTTTTTTTTTTTAATTTTACGCTTTTACTAGGCTCTAATTTGCATTTAATCAATCGATTGACTTCCTATGTTTAAAATCTAATTTACATGGAATTTTCTCCACGAGAAATAGTCCATAATTGTTTGTGTTAATAAAAAATTAAACATCAGTCTATCAAAAAGAAGGATATCAATCTGCTCAGAGAAAATTAAAATATTTAGCTCAGTGGTGGTCAAGCTCAAAACATATATTTATTAATCATGTCAGTCTAGTTTAATTTTTTTTTCTCAATTGATTCTTTACTCATTATTAACCTATAATTAAACTTTTTGTCACACAAGGGTTCTTGAGTTTATTAAGTTGAGGCCAGAAATTAAATCATAACTCCATCAGATATTTGAGAATTTTTTTTTATCTCTCTTTGTTTTTTATCAGAATAAAAGCTTGGAAAATAATTATAATCAAAAAAAAATACTTTTTCTATTTTTATTTTTTTATTATTAAGAAAAAATTTTCTTTTTTTTTCTGAGAGTTTTTCTAGATTTATTTTTCAAGAATAAAAAAAATATTTAAAAAAGAAAGGATAATTTAATTTCAATTTGAATAGATAGATTTTATCGATTGTGAAACTAAATCGTGTTCACTCGATTGAAATGATTAAGCCCTTAAGAAAATATAAACATCTTCTGGTCATACTTTACATGGCTGTAGAATTAATTGATTTAAGTTTTGATAAGAGATTAATTTGTATCGATAAGAAATCGAATTTCTAAAGTGCTATCGATCGAATGGCCGTTTCATGTCCCAAACGTAATTAATCGTTATTGAAAAAAAATTTAATTGCAATTTAATATTTATTTTTAATGCAACTTAAATTGATATTTTATCACATGCACAATCAGTAGATTGTGTTGTTGGTTAACTAATTTCTACAGAGACTGATGTTGTTTTCATTTCATAAACCACCTTGCCATCTGATAATTTAATCGATTAGCAATATATGTGTAACATGATATTAGCAGTAAATTTTTTTTTCTTAAGAATTTTTAGATCGATAAGGTTACATTCAAGAAAACAAAAAACAGTTTAAATCAAATTTTTTGGAAAAAATTCAGTCTCAAATTTTGATAAAATATCCCGGACTGCAAATCGGGCCCATTTCTGAATAGTTCAAAATTAATATCCGAATTTAGTTTGTCATTTTATAATTTCAATCGATTTGAGTCAATTATTAGAAATTATCCAACTGAATGATTGAATAGCCAGTTAAGTTTTTGAACACTTGAACAATAGCTTTAAGTTATGAAAAGAAAAAAAATCAATTTTAGCAAAATATTATGCTCTTGTACCTTATTTAAAGTTTAGTCACAATTTATTGTCAATTCAAGTCCAACAATGGCCTCAATTAATATTAATTTTTATAGACCATTCAATATAGATATTTTTTATTAACTTAAAAATATAATAAAAGATAATTATATCCAGAATGATTATTTCCTTTTTCAATCAAGTTGTATAAGTTTTAATTAATTTATTTTTTTATTGCTATTTTTAGATATATGTCTAATGATTTAATAAATATTTTTCAATATAAATCGAAAAATGAGATCAGTTGTTGCAATTTATGCCCTATGGGCTTTGGTTGGTAAGCTCAGTGCAAATTTGCTCAATTTTTACGAAGAACCAGAGGATTCTTTCGTGACCAAAGACCGACCTGCTGTGCTAAAATGTAAAATTGAAAATGCCAAATCTGGTCTTTTCAAATGTAATGACCATTGGTCGCCCGATTCGACCAGTTCGCGACTTATTCAAATTGGAAACAAGCAATTGCTTACTTTGGAGATGACTATAGACCAAAATCAATTGAACGAGTATCGAAAATTTTCAATCTATTCTGATTCAGAGTCTATGCCTTCATTTTGGTGCGTTTGTCTTGGCTGGCTAAATAATGAATCAATAACTAGCAAAAAAGTTTTTGTAAAAACAGCATGTAAAATTAAGAAAATATTAAAGAACAAAATTTTTTTCTAAAAAAAATTTATTAAAGATTTAGATGAAATTTTCGACTGGGAGCCAATGCCCACAGTTGGTCTGATGGGCAGAAGTGCTGAGATTAGATGTCTGCCACCTGATGGTCAACCAAAACCAAACATATATTGGCTTAAAAATGGAGTTGCAATTGATAAATCGAATAAGAGAATTTATGTGTCCCACGAGGGCAGTTTGCTTATAAGTGAAGTCCTAAGTAGCGATTCGGCTAATTACTCATGTGTGGCTGAGAATATGGCCGCGAGAAGAGTCAGTGAGCCAGCTTTGCTATCTGTAGCTGAAGACAAAGGCTGGACCGAATGGTCCAATTGGACTGAGTGTGTTGCTGATTCGAGTTGTGGCGAAGGAGTCCAAAAACGGTTTAGAAAGTGTCAGAATCCACCAACGATCAACAATGCAATTGGTTGCGATGGTTTTCCGTATCAAACCATCGTTTGTTACATTCCCTGCCCTGAGCCTGAACTACAAATAACTAATGATAAAATACTACTAGGACATTATTCTGCACAAGATTCAGCAGCTGACGAAATTGGTTATTTTTGGACCCAATGGTCCGCTTGGTCAATGATTTGCAATGCTGATTGCTTACGATCAAGAACCAGAGAGTGTCAACTTGGACACAAGCTAAAAAGTGGCAAGATTATTCCCATTAATGAAGACATTAACATCAAATCGGACAAATGCTCTGGACCCCATATTGAATATTCCAATTGTACCTTTTTTTGTGAAAAAATATCAAGTAAAAAAAATTTTTTTTTTCTCAATTAAAAAATTAGTCTGTAAATACTATGTTTAAAAAATAATCAAAATAAAATTTGCACAATTTTTGCACAGATTAAATTTGGTTGATACAAACTTTGTATTAAAAAAAGTTTCTGTTTTTTTGTTCCTAAATTCTAAATTGAACAAAAAAAGAAAAAATTTATTTTATAATTATGAGATTTTTTTTTTAATCGAATTTGAGTCAAAAAATAAAAAATAATTTTTTTTTTCAAGATTTGATTCCACCAAGTGTAAAGCCCAAAGAATTTCCATATTCAGCAATTTTGTTTTTGATACTAAGCATTTCGATTGTCATACTTGTAGTGATTATTATTTCATGTCTTACACTTAGAAAAAAGAAAACATCATCAGATAGCTGCAAATCATCTGATATAGACAATCATCCAATCTATTTTTCCATTCAGCCCGAATACAACCAAGACCATTATACGGACAGTTTACTTCCGCTCAACTTTAAAAATCAATTAAACTCCAACATGTTTGCCTACGACATGAATAAACAGTACAATGCTTCGACCTATTTGGCTTCAAATTACGACGAAACAGCCAGTGGAAGCAATAGTACAGCTAGCAGCAAAGTAAAATTGAGCTCATCGCCAACTGATAGTCTGGCAAAAAATTCACTTTATCTCCTAAACGAGAATACGGTACATTCGCACAGCTTTTGTTCGGCCAAAAAAATGCCTAGATTAGATCTCGATGACAAGTCATCTCAAATTTTAAAGATAATAAGCGATCACAAGAGTGTTATTTACACGGCCGAGAATATGAAATTTGATGATGGCAGCTCGTATGAATTCGATGTCTACTCGTTTAACATATTCAATTGCGGTGGGTTAATTGAGATAATCAAGTATGGTATTAACATACTAGTGCCCGATGAGACTTTTGAAAATGAAATTCAGGCTGGTATATTGAAAAATGGCCAAGAATCTGCTATCAATTTGAGAGATGATGAAACTCTTTTGACTTCAATTTTTGTGATTAAAACTAATCATGAATCAGCAGCTTTCGCCAAGCCAGTGGTGTTTAGCATGGACCATTCGGCCCTATTCTGTGAAACAGACTGGGAATTTTCAATTTACCACAAAGGCTTCGGTCAGAGTTTTTTTGAGCCAATAGACGAGGCCATGAATACGAATTTTTACCTTCAGTTGACTCCAAACAGGTGCTTTATGATCACGGAAAATGAAGGAATGTTTGCCTTGGCCGGAAAGCCTAAAAATAATGGAAATTTGTGCCCCAGTGTAAAGCAAATGAAATATGCCATTTTGCTGATCGATGGCGAGATCAGGGTCTACTTTATTCAGAATACTAAGGCTGCGGCAGAAATTTTAAACGATTATATTCAAATAACTAATGGAAAAATTGTTAAAATGCCGGAAATTTTTGAGCTTAGTTATCCGAAAAAAAATAGATTGGAAAATTCTTATCTAAATTTGGAACTAAATGTTACCTATAATAATTTGTTAATAAATTCAGACTCAACATGTAGGAAAATAAGATTGTCCGAAATTTGGAATTCAAGTTGTGATTTTATTGAAATTCAAATTCCGTTTAGTCTAAATGATCAGACATGTAAACAACTGAAAAATTCCATAAATTTTAAGCTATTAAATGAGAATTGTAAACAAATGAGCCGAACTAATTTTGATCTAAAAGTTTCGCTTGAATTAGAAGATAAGCTTTTATTTTCTTATGCAAATTTGAATACAACTTTGAATGATTTGCATACGGCAAATTGTAATCAACAAGAATTTTATAGCTCAGTCAGTGTTAATCCAGTTTTTATACCTTTGAAGTAATTTAATTTTTAATTATTAATTTGGTCGAAAATTTAAAAAATTTTATTTCAATTTTATATCAGAGTGTCAATGCTACTTGACGAATTTTTCCATCAATGCTTAAAAATAAATACATTGAAAAAAAAAGACTGGAAATTGCTAGCCAGTTTGTTAAAATGTGACAGGTAAATTCTAATTTTTTGTCTTTATTTAAATATTTTTTAATTCATATTATTCTAGAGATGCTCAGTATTTTTCATTGAGAGAAAATTCATTTGAGCTGATCGTTAGTCTTTGGTTGATGATTAATTTGCTAAGTTCAGAATGTGAAAACAGTTTTTCAGTCAGCATACTTAGAAGAAATTAGACGAAAAAAAACGAAAAAAATTTTAATTTGTAAAGAAAATGTAAAATTTGTAATTTTAATCCGCATTTTTTAAATTAATTTAAAAAAATAAATTTTGTCAATTTTTTATAAAATATTGAATTTTTTTTGTTTAATAAAACAATTGAATTTATATGAAATACAAACTTGAAGTCTTCATGCACTTTTAGAACTAGTGTGTATGATATGATTAGTTTATTTTTTTTATGATTTTTCAGGCATTGATAATTTTCGAACAAAAAACAAAATCCAAAATTTTAAATCAAAATAGCTTTTTTTCTAAAAATCTCAATATGGCTGTGCAAAATGTTTCAGTTGATACAAGCGAATTTAGTCTGTTTAAAAACTGTATATGCACTAGAATTTTATTAAAATTAAATTGTAAAGTTTTTGCAAAAGATTTTTAGATTCTTAGAAAAAAAGTTATTTTAGTTTAAATTTTTTGTTTTTTTGTTCCAAAATTCACAATGACTTTTTTTTAATATTGAATAACTTTTCTTCTTAAACAAAAGAAGCGCCAAAGGAGTCATTTTGACTCGTATCTTTTGAATAGATTTTTCAAATGAAATTATCTTTTTTGGTTTGTGAAGATTTTAAAATTTTCTCTAAAGAATGATATTACTTTATGAAATTATTATAGATTTTTAATAGAATATTTTTGAATTACAAAAACGTGAAAATATGCTTGGTGCTTCTAGTTTTAATAACTTTGTTTTTGAGAATTATTTCAGGATGATCAGTTAGAACAGAGTTGTTCAAAAGTCATAAAGTCAAAGTCAAGTCTTTTGACTTGACTTTAAATTTTTTGGAAGTCAAGTCACTGACTTGACTTTTAAAAGACTTTAAAACGACTTTTTTTTTGAGT
>PJRA01000453.1:348844-371145 GCA_016987375.1 Brachionus koreanus | reverse complement strand
CCTGGTTACTTTTTGAAAAATAAAAGAAAACATTGAAAATACCTTAAAAAAAGCAATATCAAAAAGAAAAAAATCAATTAAATTGTTAAATTGAAGAAAGATCAAAAATTAAAACAATTTTTTTTTATAGGTAAAGATTAAATTTGATATAAAAAAAAAAGTTAATGATATATTTTTCATTACAGTATAAATTTTAATCAAAAATAATTTTAAATGGTTGAAATAAAATTTTCAAATAAATAAAAAATTTAAAGAAAATTTGTTTTTATAGATATTTATTTGAATAATTTAAACAATTTAAGTAATTTAACTAATTTAAGTAGGTATAAAAAGCAAACGTATTTTCAATTTATTGTTTCATTCCTTATATTTTAAATCACAAAAAAAATATAAATTAAAATTAAGGAAAGAAGATGCCTTTCTAACTCTGCCTTTGCAGGTCCCAAGCCCTGATGAGAAAACGAGGAGGGGGCTGGCCGCCACTTTTAGTGGTCTTCTGCGTAGTTTGTGAAAGAGCTGTAAGATGGGCACATAGATCTACGGATCTTTGTCCAAGTTTTGTAGTATGAGGGTGCCGCTGGCCTCGACCATCATCCAGTATGAAATCCGAAAGGAGCAAGAGCTTGTTTTACAGCTGACCCTTTGCAGATAGATGTAACTTTGGAAGCTTAAAGTTAAGGCATTTTCAGTAGAAAATGTCGCTTGGTTTGTGGTTCCAAGCTAGTTATAAATAGTTGCTGAGTTCGCAGCCAATTTAAAGTGCTCGGATTAGTGGCGCTGTTTATGATGAACGCCCCACGAGCTTCTTAGGTGAAGATGCCAGTCATAACTCTGCCATAGTCGGTTCCCAGCCCGACTGAGAAAAGAGGAGGATGGCTGTTTTTTTTTACTTAAATTAAAAATAAATAATTTTAAATCATGATCATAATATTTTAAATAAAAATAAATTTTTTATAAATTTTTTTATTTTAAAGTAAATATATATCGGTCTTCCAATTTAAGAAAAAATTTCAAAATCAGAAAATTTGTTTTTATAGATATTTATTTGAATAATTTAAAAAATTTAAGTAATTTAACTAATTTAAACATTTTAATTTTATTTTTAGAATGGATCGAAAATAAAATAGAAAATAAAATAAAATTTTAAAGAGCCAATTCTTCAAGTTCTTGGCAAAATTTTTCAATTTGAGGATCATTAGCAGTAATTTGGTCAAATTCTTCAAAATTCAAATAAGGTATTGCATTGTTTTTTTCATCCAGAAAATTAGTAAAATGCTCACTGACTTGACTTGAGGCCCTTGATTGCTCTGAAGAGTTAATAGTATCATTCGATTTAATAACGCTTGTTCTATAATCGAGACTACGTAATTCATCTAGATCTTCATTTTCTGAGTCATTTATTTGAATTTGTTTAAACTTTATTTCGTTGCTTGTTAATCTGCTTTGGTTTTCAAGACCATTTAATTTTGTTTTTATATTTGTTTCAAATGCCCGAATGGCAAGAGTGAAATCTTCGCGTTTAAACACTGATTGTTCGAATTTATCATCAAATGATCGTTTTATCTTTAAAATAAAATTCACTTAAATCAAAAGAAAAATTTTTAGCTTAATTTAATTCTACTTCATCTAACACGGACTGAGCTGCGCTGTTCAAAGTCTGCTCACTGATTATTTTTGATATAATCTTAAGTGCTAGAAAGGAATTTGGATTTGAATCTTGACCTTCTGATAAATTTTCTTATTTTCTTTCTTAAGCTAATATAAAAAATACCAATAGATTCAATGGCTTTGACAAGGCCATCGGAAAACATTGCCATGAACAAAAATGAATCATCTATTACAATTGAGGCCTCAGGGTGTTCCGGAGACGAGATGATCGGAGAAGTTTCGCAATTTCTAAAAATAAAAAAGCATTTTTCAGACAGATTTTTTTGACACTTTAAACTTTACTCAAATCTTGGAATTTCATGGAAAAGACACTTTGAATAAAAATCGCCAAAACATCTTGTGTGCTCGATAGAAGGAGATGATTCCAAATTTGATTCTTGAACATTCGCTTTCATACTAATCAATCTTTGTATTTCGTTAAGATTTTTAAGACTGTGCTCAGTTTCAAGTGTTATGACTTTTTTTTCACGATTTACTTTGTCATATACACACACAAAACAATGACAAGTTCCCAAATTGGTCACAAATAGCCTTTCATTCACAATTAGAGAAATAACAGCATGAGCCCCAATCCTTAGTTCTTCATCTAGAACATTGATCTCGCGAATATTTTCTCTATATTCAGGACTATTTTTTCTAAGCTAAAAAATAAATTTTAAACAAAACTAAAAAAAAAATTTTTTTTTAATTTAGGTACATTTGATAAATGCATATTTCTTGAAGCCCTTTTTACTAAAGTTTCTGCTGATTGCTCGGCCAGATATCGTTCTGCATCCACAAATTCGTTTATCAATAAATCATTGATTTCTTCATTACTTTTAACTAGTAGAAATATTCTAAATTTCAAAATAATAACTCAAAAAGATTTAATTTTTACCGCTTAAATCTGACAAATGATCAAAATAAAGATTTGAGAGAAGATATTGCTCAAGAAAGTCAACAATCCATCTTCCATTGAACCCGTCAATAACTGCATAGGCATAAATTTCTCCCTCTTTTAACCTTAAAAAAGAAAAATAGCTAAAATATTTTTTTAATTTTAATTTTTTTTAGAAATTTCTCAACTCAAATGCAAACGAGCTATCTTCAAAAGGATTCTCAATTATCTTATTGTTATGTATTCTGATACGATTGTTGACCGTTCCAATACCAAAGTATTTCGAGTCGCGTTCAATTGCATCGGTCCATTTAGAATAATCCTAAATAAATTTTACTATTTTTATCGTGCCATATAGGATGGATGGAGATACCTTGGTCAAATATTTCGAAGAATCGAAATTCATTATATTTTTTTTTATTTAAAAAAAAAAATAATTTATTTTTTTAAAATATTGAAGGCATAAAGTATAAGCTTATAAATACGTAAGTTTATAATTTTTGAACATATAATTTATGTGTGATATAGTTACTATATTAAAAAATATATTAAAAAGATGTTATATTAACTCAATTTATTTTTTTAAATTTCTGAATAATTTTAATAAAAAATTCAATATTAGCATTATTGTTTTTTATGTTTTATTTTATTTGAATAATTTAAAACGACAAAAAAATAGAATAATTTTTGATCTGTGTCACATAAGGTAAAGCATGAATTCAAAATAAAGTTTGCTTGTTTTTTTTATCTCAACATTATGCTCTCTAATCTTTAGCCATCTGTAAAGTCATGCTGCCCTTATTCAACTTGGTCTTTGTTAGTAAAATGCAGTCTTCTAATAAGAAATTAAACCATTGAGCAAAAAAGATGATAAACAGAGGGAAAAAGATCTGAGCTTTATGCTAGATGAGGAAAAATTTCAATTCATTCCAGCTCTTATATTTTTGTTCCCAATGTTCTCCTAGTTGTATTAGGTCTGGCGTTATCTAGAAGAAACATATCTAGTTTTTGCTTGACCAAAAAAGAATATTTTCCTTGAAAATGAAGCATACATTGATTCAAATTATTCATTAAATAAAGTTGTGCATTTATCGAAAATAGATCCATTTCTCATCACAACTAATGATCTGTGTGAAAAACCGTTCATTTTGAGAATTTTTTCAAATAGTTTCTTACAAATTTGAATGCGTTGTTGAATATCAAATCTGTCAAATCCTGAAGAACAACTCGACAAAGTCTATTAGCTTTATAATTCAAATTAAGGTAATGAAATATCGTCAATTGTGATGTGTAAAGGTTATTTGATAATTGGCGAGCACTAAGCTTGGGATTACTCTCTACATCCGTATGCAGAAAAATCTTATCGATGATGGCTGGTCAACCTGATCCTTTCTTCCTCTATTTATTTTTAATTAGACATATTTCACGAGTTATTTTTGTTGCTAAAAGGTTTTATTTCCAATAATTAATAAATTTTTCTTTTTAGAAATTTTTTTGGAATTAAATAAACAAATAGTTAGACATAACATTTTGGAGAGCATTTAGATTTCTATTTTAACAAATAATGTGACTAAAAGTTTTACAATTACAAAGCTGCTAAAATTAAAAAATATTCATGATTCAGCATAATAATAAATCGACCCTTTCGAATTAAGCTTTGGAAGCTATGAAACAAAATTTAACTTCTTTTTTTACCAAATATTTTGAGGATGAGGGGTTTTGACGCATAAAAAAAAATTAAGTATAAAAATTTAAACCATCGCATAATGAATGAAAAGTTAAGATTATTTTTTTTTAATCGCAAATTTTTTTATTAAAGCATAAAAAATCTTTGCAAATCATAAAAAACGAATCTGAATTTCTTTCCAAAGTGAATAGAACAATTGGCAAATTTTCGTTTCAGTTTCCGGCTTTGCTTCAACAAATAATGCTTTAGAGAGCTTTAATGGCCGTACAAAGATGTTTTTTACAAAAAAAAACTTTTAAGGACTCAATTAGCAATCGAAATTTTTTGTAAAAAGTTGAAAACTTTCCTTTTTTTTTTAACTAAATTTAAAAAAAGTTATGTTAAACTTGTTTTATGCTATAATTTTTTTTATGCTTAACTTGTTTTGTTATACGCGAGACTTTAATGCTTTAATGACTTAATCTTTAAACGTTATTTAATTTATTAAATATTTTTGTATAGCTCAAAAGATTATAAGAATTTTTAACAGTAGTAGTTATGAAGACAGTTCAGAAATTTTTTTTAAATAAAAATCAGTCAGCATTTCCTAATTTTGAGTGATTCAAACTTTTGATTTAATTTTTTAAAAGACTTTTTCTTAAGACAAAAGCGAATTCTGTGAAAATACTTATTCAAGAATTAAAATTTATTTTTGTCAATAAAGAAAGTTATAATCTTTTCATTTATTTTTTACCTAGAAATTTTATAGAAGGAAAAATTAATAATTTCATAAAAATTTTATATCTTTAAATTATGTGATCTTTAAATAAATGATATCAAATATACACAAAAATAGAATTTATTTTTTTTTTGAATTTTTGCTTGAACTCAAAGTTGATAATTTAAGCTTATCAAGAGAAAATTTTCTCTCATTAAACTCTCTTATTTGATCGTCCAATTCTCTTCTTCTAAATTCAATTCTATCTCTCCATTCATTTTGCTCATTTTTCCACTGATTAAACTTGGCATTTAACTAAATACGAAATAAATAAATTTTAAAATTAAAAGAAAAAAAATACTTTTTTCTCTATTTCTTTTATTTCTTGCTCTTTTTCCTTTACCTTTTTAACAAACTCTTCTTTTATTTCGCTCTCTTTTCTTTTAATATCTTCATCGAGCACAGATTTTTTAGCTATATAAACATCTTTAATGGTTTTAAAGTCACCATGATCCGAATCTGTCTCAAAGTCTTCACTGAATCCAATTTGTCTTAAGCGATCAGCCCGATACATCTGATAATGCTTAATATGGGTTAACTCGATTAAATCGAATAGATTTGTTGACAAAATTGATTCTCTCAGCTTGACAAAATCACAGTGCGATTCGTTCTCAACAGAAACTGTTCCCCACTCATACTGTCTGCCTTTAGTTAGCTTGTTTCCTACCTTAACCAATTGACTACTTCCAATAACTGCCAAAGGGTACAAGCTCTTTGAAAAAAAAATATTTTAGAAAAAACTCTCTTAAATTTTATTTAAAAAATTCACATTAGCAATCAAATTGTGATTGTTTACTGACGGTTCATACTCATTTATTGGAAATTGATATATGTTAACTTCATTCTTGAAAAGCTCTTCCATAATTCTTTTTTTGAAATCAATTAATTCATTTTTGCAAATAGTATCAGCTTTGGCAATAATAGGAATTATGTTCACTTTTGAATCAAGAGCCTTCATTGTGTTCAAGTCAATGGCCTTTAACGAATGTCCAGTTGGACAAATGAAATAGAGACACAAGTGCACTCGCTTATCTTTAATTTGCTTAATATTTCTTTTAAGTCCTAATTCCTCTTGTACGTAATTCTCATATTGATCGTTTATGTATTTGAGTATTTCTTCGTGACTGTTAGCTTTGTTAATCTGATCACCATAGCCCGCAGTTTCGATCACGGTTAGCTTTAAATTGATGCTTTTCTCTCTCAACTCAAATGTATTAGATATTAGCGAGACTTTATCCGAGGAGTGATCGGCTGAACTTGCATTCAAACAAGTACTGAAAAGAGTGTCTATAAGAGTGCTTTTTCCGATTCCTGTTTCTCCAATGCATAAAATATTAAAACAAATGCCATCTTTAATCATTTTGCTAACATATTGATCTGCTATTTTTTCAAAACCAACATATCCTTTGAGTTTTACATTTTTAGCTTCTTTCAAACTGCTCTTTAAAATAAAAAAAAAACTTTATTTATATTCAAAACCATTTTTATTAATTTAAAAAAAAATTGAATTTTTAGGTAAAATATTTACCGAGTATGACTTTGTGTTTGTTTCCGAAGTGATAATACGAGTAAAATTCTGGTTTATGTTATTAGGAGAGCAAGTATCCGGCATATTTTAGTTAAATTAAGCTCTAGAAAATAATTTTATGTTTACAAAGCAATTTTTTTCAAAATAAAATAACCATAAATTCTTCGACTCATAGCCTACATAAGCCACAGATAACTGCATTAATTAATTTTGAGCAAGAATTTAATCTCCCATATTTTGGCTAAACGGGTCAATTAGAAAACCAAATTTTGGGCAGTATATTCTAAACAATAAAATTTTTTTTCTCTATTTCTTTTCTATTTAGTTTATCTATTTTGCAAACTCAAAAATTTTAGGCTTTGAGCGCTGATGTTTTATACTTAATTTTGTTAATTTACGCCTTACGGTTACTTTGTGTTGGCTTAAATCGACCTTTTATCAATACTAATATTAATTTGAAGATTTTAATGAAGAAGCCAAAATGTTTTTTTTCAGATTAGCACTCATTTGAAATATGATACAGTGTTTATGTACAGTTTATTTATATTAAAAATAAAAATAAATATTATTTTTTTTAAGATGAAAATAAAATTCTGATATTCACACTGTTTCCAAGAATTTGCATAGTATACTTTTGAACTGTTTTGAAAAGGCCTTAATTTTAATTTATATTTCAATTGACATTTTAAAATATTTGATATTTAAATTTTTTGCCTTTTGATTTGAGGTAAAATATTTGATAGTTATAAAAAAAAAAAAGAAAAGACTTTAAGTGCATTTTTTCTTAATTTTATTAAAAATCAACCATAAATTTTAATCTATACTCGGAAAAAACACTTTTTTTAAAAACAATTCAAGAATAAAAATATTCTCAAAATTTTAAAATTTAATTCAAAGTTTTGATCTAATGCAATTAATTAAATCTAATTAGTTTTGATCGGTGTAAGACGACTACTACTACGGCAAATTGAAGCTAATGATCAAATTAAAATGGTCATGCTCAAAAATTATGATTAATAAACGCTTTTCAATATTTTTTCAGTAAAAAATATAAATTGCAGAAGATTATTTTCAAAGTAAACATGCAATTTTGAATTCAATTTTTATATCTGCAAAATTCTGCATAATTTTTATGCAATAGACTTTTCTATCTGTTTATTTCTTTTAAAATTCAGTTTTTTAAGTCATTTATTTTGCCTTATTTTGATAATTGTTCAACTCATTTGGGTTATTTTTCAAAAGATGCAATTGTTAAACTATTATTTTTCAATTTTCAATTTATTTAAATTAAAATTTGAAGTTTATAAATTTAATAAAACTAATAATTTTCTAGAAAATATTAAATGCTTAAATGCTTTTCAGCATATAATTCTTTATCGAATGTTATCTTTTGCTTATAAAATACTTTCTTTCCATAGTTAAATTTAAGAACAAAATTAATTAAAGAAGAATGACTCAAGAGATTTAAAATAAAATTCAAGGAATAGCGGTTAGGGTTATCTTATTAAACCAATCTCGAAAGCTGCTGCAATAGTGGCGTAAACACCTTTTGAAGTTTTCAACTTTCAAGCTTTCTCATATTCAATAATATCAATTTGAATTTTACAGACTTTGAATTCTTTAGGTAATGCTACTGTTTTAATGCTATACTTTTTTAAAAATTTATTTTTATTTTTAAATTTTTAATTATTAATTTTATTTAAATTAAAAAAAAGAAGTGTTAATCGGCCATTAATGACAAGGGCACTAGTCTACTGATTAATCTTGAAATTAAATGAGTTTAATGTTGACTATATCCAGAACAGAATTATCAAGTGTCTTGCCTAGTTTGTTCAGAAAATTTTAAATGTAAAGGACTTGCCAAATGGTCTAAGAGAAAGTCTAGCCAGAAAATGTTCAATTCAAATTCAATATGATCTAAGAAATGCTAGTGAATATATTATTCATTTGAAGGCAAAATGAAAATAATTTTACATTTTTACATTTTCATATTTTTAGATTTTTTGTGCAGTTTTTCAGAAAATTAAAAAAACTCTCTCTAATTATTTGGTGAACAAAATAAAAATTAAAAATTTTCTGAAATATTGCACAAAAAATCTAAAAATATGAAAATGTAAAAATGTAAAATTATTTTCATTTTGCATCATTTGAAAGGAAAATTCAATGATTACAATGTAAAAACATTGGATTATTTTTATTCAAATTTCATCAATAAATTCCTACAAGTTTAATCTTGCCTTGCCCTAAAAGCGTAGCGGTAATGTGAATTTAATTTTTATAAAATTTTGTACTTTTTTTTTTAACTTTGATATCAATTTCAGAAACTTAATATTTTAATTATTTATCTTTTTTATAATCTATATTTTATTTTAATTTAATAAATAAATGGGCTAAATCATTACTGTTTTGGTTTTGACTTTTGGTTTTTTTGATTGAAATGAAATGTATATAAATTTCAAAATTTTAGGATTACTTCAGACAAACATTTAAAGCAAGTGCTCCATGATTAATGGTTGAAAATTCCTACTGAAATCAATCAAAAAATACGTCACCAGATGCAATAAACCAACAAACAGTCATTGTAGAGCTAAAAATAACTTTGATTCTAACTTTTTGTGTCATTTTTTTAGTCTGTTAAATTACAGCGATAATTATATTTTTTCCAACATTTGAATAAATAAAAAAATAAGAAATTAAACAAAAAATCTGGATTTTTATTTTTTTAGATGATTGAAATAACGAACAAAAACACTAATAAAAAAGGAAGTTCAAAGTAATTAAAATTTCGTAGTACTTTAGTGGCCTTGGGTCACAATTATCATCATAATAATTTAATAGAAAAAAAAATTTGCACAAAATTTTGATCTATTGATGAATACATCAATAATGGCTCTATTTTTGACGTAATTATGAGGTTTAGGTTTCAGTTTCAAAGTTTTAAAGGATCGTAGAGCTGAAGCGTAATTTGTTTAAATAAAAAATTTTCAGCATATATTTTTTTATTTTATTTACAAATTAAAAAACAAAAAAAAAGAAAAAAACAAAAAATTTTTTATTTTAATCTTATTTAATTAAAAATATAATTAATTTTCTTTGTGTGAGGAATGTAATTGAGTATTTAATCAGTTTTTGTTTTTTTTTTTTGTTGAAAAAATACCTATAAAATGATGTAAAAAACTATTAAAAGAATTGAAAAACTGAGCTTCAGTGTGTGAGCTGAAGCGTAATAGAACTGAAAGTCTTCCATTTCGAGATACGGATTTCGACCATCGTCGTATCTAATCGGACAATTGTCATCTAATTGAGAAAAAAAATTAGTCAAATTTAATTAGAGACTGTTTAGCTTACGTATTCTTTCATTTTCGGTGAGCTCCAGGAACAGATCGGCACCGTCTTGCGGCAAATAGCTCGACGATGTCTGATTGTGTCCACACGACGAACCTATACTCCTCGACAGATAAATAGTAAACAAATCCCTACGCTCATAAATCCAGCATCTAAACTTGTGAAAAGGCTCATCGCGGTCAAACGTTATCATGTACGACCTGCTATTCTCTCGCCAATGTCCGGCACATTGATACACATAATCGTACATTTCATACACTCTAATTGGTGTTCCATCGGGGTCCATTTCGCGACAATACTCAGCGTCCAAATTCATCACTTTGGTCTGATCGCCGCACACACTAAACTGTGATTCAAGGAATTCGGGCCGACATGTAATGTACCAGCCGCCGTCGCGCGGCAACGGCGTATAGCCACCGCGAATTCTAGTCTTTATCTGACTGGACGTTTGGCCTGTTTGTTTAAAGCGATAAATGCCAGTAAATGGACACTCGGTTGCCGCAGGCGGATACAACACATAAGTGCTATATTTCCAGACCGATTCGCCACCAAACGAAGTCCATGCGCACACTTCATAGAATGGATCTCGTTTTTTCGAATCGTCATAAATTCTGGCCATAAACGACTTGCTTTTTCTATACTGAAGAATATTCTGGTGTCTAGGCTTAAAGTCCAAGCAAATAAAATAATCAAAGCATTCGCCTTTGGTAACAGCTCTGACCAGGTATTGATTGCGACCGGCTTGCTGACACACATAGTATGTCTCTCTAAGCCAGCCGCGATTGTCCACTCGAGCCGATTCGTATATATGAGTGTGATTTATCACAATTTTGGCATTTATGTTCGCTGTGTTTATCCATTCACCACTAAAATTTTGCGGAAAATAGCATCTTGGCTCAACATGACGCGGCACTTCTGGTGTTATGATTACTTTCTCGGGACCGTCAGTCGGACTGTACAACGCTTGACAAGAAGCATACAGCGACTTTGTGAACCATTGTGGTTGATCTTTGCGCGTCAACATGCATCTAAACTTGTCGTATGACCTCTCAGCTGCTATTCTTTGATTAGCAATGGCTGTGAAAATATTTCCTCTTTCATCGACCCAATTGCCGAGACAGTCGTACAAAGGCTCGGCATCAATGGATGAGATCAAATTTTTGCACGACGCATAGCGCATTGAAAAACGCTGATTGACCGTTTGAAATGGTGAGCCTGGCTCAGGACACGAGATTAATTTGGAAGCCGGATTGTCGCATACACCTTGACCGGCCTCTCTAAATTCATATCTAAATTGATAGGTGCCGTAAATAGTGCTGCGGCACTCTTGGGCATCGTAAGTCTTATTGAACAGTGTGATGAATGAAGAAGTCTCGGCTATTTCTTCACATAGCTCGGTAAAGCTCTTTCTGGGGTTGTTGTTACAGCTACTGCGTCTAACTTCTAGCACGCTTCGAGTTCGTATGTAAATTTCGATACATTGACTGCAGTCAATGACCGCGCCTGATGTAGGCCGATAGTGCATTTTATAGTGCCATTTGGATGGGTGAACGCCCTTTTGATAATACTTTGCCAACGATACACAAGATCCCATCTCGTCGGATCTAAGCTTTAGTGTGCTCATAGAGTCGCCCGATGCGCCAGCGCCTGCCTCTCTGCTATATTGTTTTCGCTTGACAGAGCCGCTTTTGTACAAGTTGGTAAATGTTTCATAGCCATTTTCGTACGAGTAGAACTCGCCGACTATTTCATCTGGAAGTTCACATTCGGCTTTGACTAAAATTGACACCGATGCGACAATTAGTGCGCATACGGTGGCAATCTGTGGCCATTTCACACTTCTAGTCATCTTTAAACATTTATCATTTAAATTGTAAAGAAGAATTTGCTTTTAAAACTATTATTAGTTTAAACTAGAGAAGAAAAACAAAAATACTAATCAAACTTTTCCGTAGAATAGAGGTCAGTTTAAAATTTATGCATGTTAAATTTAGTCTATATACAGGTAAGTTTATTATTATAATAATTTAAGTCACATTTGATTTGTGCATATTCATTTATTATCCGAGTTTTTTCTATCGGTTAAAAATTCGGACAGCTAAAACGGCCATGACATTCTATATTCTAAATTTATTCGACCTATTTTACTCTATAATTTAATCAAGGAAATTTAATTTTTCAATCTAATTAAACAATTTTTTTTTGATATTTTATTTGGAAAATATTAATATTTGATTAATTTTAGAAAGAGAAAAAAAATTAATTTTTTAAAAAGAATTATTTATTCTCTGCAGTACAGGAAGCATGATCATCAACTCCATCAAAAAATGGAGATCGGTTTCGACTGGGAAACCTCTGCATAAGATGGAAGCCGTTGCTCAAAATGGTACTGGTAAAGGAGATGAGCGCCTTTCCATTATCCGCTTGGATAGAAAAGGGGCAATTACAGTCTATCCTCGTTTTTTTCATGGGTCTGTGTGAAATTAAAAACGTTGATAAAAACAAATATTGACAAAATCAAAAATTTTAATTTGTCAAAATTAATTGTTAAAATAAAAGGGTCTATTGTGTTATGTGACCAGTTGGTCACATATTATGTGAAGCATAGTTAAAATTTCAAAATTCACTTAATCATGATTAAAAACAAAAATTATAAATAGTAAAATTTTAAAATTTTAGTCAAAAATGATATTGATAAGATTAAATTTAAAAGTTTAGTTTATGAAAAACATGCACTTGAAATACCAAAATGCTACGAGGAAACTGTTGAGGAAGTAAAAAACACCTTAAGCAACAAACGAAGTCCTGTAAAGTGTCCTGAATGTGATAATTTGACTTTTATAAAAGTCAAATTTTTTAATTTGTTTTTGGTCACTTATTTTTTAGCTTGGTCACATAATTAAAATTTTTGGTCACTTTAAATATTTTTTATTCAATCATTTGGTAACATATTACCCCTTAGAAAATTAGGTGATAGGTAATAAAGAATACTTGGAATAAAAATCATAAATTTTAATATTTTTTTTTACTTTCATAAAGTGTTCAATTTTTGAAAAGAAAATAATAAAAATATTATTCAAAGTTTAATTTTGATTGTTTTAGATCAATTGGTAAATCAATATAATTATATGAAAAATAAAAAAAAATGTTGTTGGTTGATTATTGAAAATTATTTATTTCAATAAACGCCTTTAAGGCGATGTTAAAAAAAAAAACAGAAAAAAATGAAATAAACAGGTTTAAAGAAATCAAAGACCATTGTTTGAATCCATTCTAAATAAATTTTGTAAATAATGTTAATTAAATTTTTTTTCTAGTTTAGTTAAATATTATTCAAGTTTTCTTTTCTTTATTTCGACAAAATAAATGCTGGCAATTTCGAACCAATTTATAATGGGACTAAGCATCTCTTTTGTCCGTGTTTTCAAAAATACTGACAAAAACCAAAATTGACAAATTTGGAGTGAACAAGATCGAGGATAGATTGTATAAGCTCTATCTATTTCAATAAATTCTTTTTAATTTTCTTTATATTTTAAAAAAATAAACAAAATCTTTTTTTAACTATTCTACTTCCTAACTCGATACAGATAAAAAATTAAAATAAATAAATATAAAATTTTTTTTTATAAATTAGTCAAAAAATTTTCAAATACACAAAATTAAAGTTTTAATATTCAAATACTTTTTTTAAAATTTTTTTTTTATCTTATTTCAGTCTTTCAATTTTATGCGTAATTGAATTTGATTGCATTCTTTAACCTTTTCCTAAAATTTGTAAACCAAGTATTAAAACTTGAAAAAAAAAATTGAAATAATATTTCACTGCGTATTTAAGATTTTAGGGCTTTAATTAGTAAGTTCTTTCTTTCATATTACATCTGTCAAACTGAATGCATATAAATCTTTAGATAAATCTGATCATTCAAATATGCATACAAATTTTAACTTTTATATGTCTTACATAAAGCTTTATTAGCTTGTTTATTTTTATTATTAAGGTCTAAATGTTTTATTGAATAAAAATTATTGATTTTAGAAATAAATCGTGATCTATGAACTCAGCAATAAGGAGAAGTTTGTAAGAACTTTCAGTCTGCTCACTGATTCCAATGATTCGCCGCATACGAGAGTTAAAAGCGTTCATCTTACTCTTAGCAGCAGCAGAGGTTGAAGTAAGCATTACGGCGCTATATGTAAAGTGACTGAGACAATATGAACACCGGTGTACACTATTCAATATAAATTTAAATCAATTAAATTAGGCAAACTAGTCTATCTATTTGAATAGATTAAT
Source organism: Brachionus koreanus (assembly GCA_016987375.1). Classification (NCBI taxonomy): domain Eukaryota; kingdom Metazoa; phylum Rotifera; class Eurotatoria; order Ploima; family Brachionidae; genus Brachionus; species Brachionus koreanus. The sequence continues at coordinate 356,986 of PJRA01000453.1, read as the reverse complement.
GCTTTTTATTTTTCATTGATAAGTTTTAAAGAATAGCAAAAAATTAAAAATATTAGAAAAATCTTTAGAAAAAAAGAAAAACAAAAAACAATCATAATTAAAAAAGAAATAAAAAATTTTTTAAACAATTGGAATTTTTATTTAAGTCCGATAAAATGTGATAATTTTTGTTTTATTCAACACTTTTTGTAAAACTTTTTTATGCTTTTTTTTAATTTTGAAACACTTCGGGTTGTAAATTTTTTTTTAATTAACTGTGCAATTTTTGAAAAAAAAAACAATTAAAAAAAATTTAAACTAACATGTTTATAGGAAATCCATTTTGTGGCATTGTGGACTTTAGAAAAAAAAACAAAAACATAAACTTATTTTACTAAATTTAGCTAACTTTTTTATTTTGAGGTCTAAAATTAATTCTGGGAACTGTATCAAATGATACGGAATTTGTAAATTTATTTTCTGCATTAACTCTACATTTTGTTTCAATATTTTCTGAATAAATTGCTCATTTACAGAATTATTGTTCAAAATTAATTTGGGCGGTATAAACTTTGTAAAATTTTACAGAACGATTTAAAGAGCTTTAGAGAAAAAGTTATTCTAATTTAAGGTTTTTATTTTATGTTCCACAATTCTCAATGTCTATTTTGCTAGAATTTTTTTTCATCTTTTTATTCCTGAAAATAAAAAAGTTTGTATTTCAAAGCCAATTTTAACCACATACAAGTTGTAAATATTTAATACAATGTAGTACACTGCTAATGATACACAGCTGACTTAAATTCTAACTAATATCAAATAAATTTACCCTAAAGCAATTAATTTTCAAGTTTTTATTACTTTTTTAGATTTTTTCTAGATATTTTAGAATCAAAAATGCACTGAAAATTTTAAGAAAATTGTTGTTAAAACTAAATCGTCTTTTCAACTTCAATTAATTAGAAAAAATTTTAAAAAAATTTCTTATTTTTAAATTTTTGATTCAAATTCAGCGTCAAAAAACTTTTGTATCCAGCATACCATAAAAAAATGATGGATATTAGTTTTTTTTAAAGAATACCAAGTGTAAAAGATTTCAATTCTGTAATAATAAAAAGTTTAGACTTTTTTTAAAAGCAATGTGTTTATTTATTTAGGATATGCAAGATATTTTTGATATGTTTAGAAAATTTAAAAATAAACTCATTGATTTAAAGCAGTAAAAAAAAACAATTTTTTTTTTAAATTCTTATCAAAATTAAATATATCTTGAAGCTTTAACTACCTTATTTTTTGTACCCAAAAATTAAATTTAACTATTTAATTTAAGTAAAATAAAGAATTCAAACTAATAAATTTCAATTTAACACAATTATGACTCTTAGTTTGAGCACTAAACAATCAAAAATTAAGTGATACTCACAGTATTTATTTGCTTTTGAAGGAAAGCTATTCAAGTTAGTTCACCAAGAATTTTAGTTCAGTATTTTTAAGTACAATATCATTGTGTTTTAATGAGATTTCATTTCTTTTACTTGAAAAAAATTTGAGCATATTAAAATCAATTAAAAAAATTTTTAATTTTTGCCAACTTAAAATTCAACTTTATTAAGAATTCTTAAAATTAAAGAATTCTAATAAATTTGATTTTTTGAATATTAAATTTTTTTATTTAATTTATCGTTTTACATAATGGGTTATTAAGATTATTTATATTATATAGAATGTTCATATATTTGTTAAATTTTTTCATTGCAAAATAATACCAAATATTTGCTTGCAAGTAAGTGTCATACAAATCGTGTCTTTATTAAAGAATTTAGCAACTGAACTGACAAAAAATATGGTTCAAATATTTTCATGGGAGTCTTATTAAATTAATCTAAGTAAACAGTAATTCTTTTTGAATTTTAAATTAAATTCTAAATTTATATTTTTTGTTGTACGAAATTTTTATTTATTTATTTATTTTGCTTAGTTGTCTAACATTTCTATTCAAGTTATTTAAAAATTAACTTTTTTTTTTTCAGAATAAATTACAATATTTAAATAATTAAACAAAATCTATCTTAGATTTTAATTTTTTAAAGTAGATCTTTTCTTCCTACATATTTAAATAGTAGTAAAAAATAAAATGAATGGAATCATGAAATTAAAAATAGAGTAAAATAGACTAGGGCGTTTTCTAATTTTTTATTTAAAAATTGAAATTCCAAACCAATTTGTTTTTAAAAATTAAACTCACAAGGCTTAAACATACACATATTCACAATAAAATAATTCAATATTTATTTTTTCTTTGAAAATAAATGGAAAAAAGCCTAAATAATTTTTACATTCATATTTATCTAAGATTTGGTTGCCATGGTAACAAAATTCAAAAAATCATAAACTAGAAAGAGAGATCAAGAGAATGAAGAAAAATTAAATATGTGATTATATTATATATATATATATGTTGTTTAACAATTTCGTAAATAATTCAACACCGGTCTAGATTCAGGCCTTGGTTTATATAATTCAAGTTTTGATAGCTTTTAATAAAATTCTCTAATTCTGCATATAAACTAATTCTGTGTTTATTTAATTTTTTTTTTGTTGTTTTCGTTTTAAACATATTAGAATTAAATATTAAGTAAGAGTAAGATTGAAAATAAATTTTAGTATTCAAGATTCTAAGCCTGCTCACTTTAAAACAGTTATAAAATAATTTCTAATATTCCAATTCAATATTTTAATGTTTCTATTTATTTACTTAAAAATGCTTTCTTAATATCAAATAACAAAGTTTTTCCATCACCAAAAAAAAAGTAATTTTTTAATTTGTTTGCATTTGATTCTTGTCGAATAAAATTTTAAACAAATACAAACGGTTGTTTTTACTTTTTTGTTGGTTGTTAGGACGAATTTTACAATCGGAAATGAGTGCAACACCGAGCAAATTACTACCTTTGCTTTGAAAAAAAGAAAAGAGTCCGTGTCTATTTGACGCAATGAGCCCTCATACTTCTTATCAATATTACTCTTGCTAATTAATTATTTGGAAATACGAGTTTTATTTTTCTAGATTTTAATTTTTTTTTTTTAGAAAAAAAATTGCCAATTTATTTAGAGAGTTGCGATGCAACCGATTTTCTAAGTTTTTTTTCATGGAATTTTCGGATTCTGCTTAATTTTCATCAACATAATTTTTTTTTTCAAACTATTTTTTTCTCTTTTTTTAATTTCAAAATTTATTAAAAAAAGGAGAATAAAAAATCGATAATTAACACGACAAATTCTAACTCCTCCAGGTCAAATCTAAATCCTATTGTGAGACACTCGAGAAGTCTGTGATTATTGAATAAAAATTTGGCTTTACTATAAGACTTTTGTCTTAAAAAAAATCTTAAATTTATTTTAATTTTTTTTGCCAAATGCGAAATAGAACTTAATTAATTTGATACAGTCTCAAAAGAAATGTGTTTACTCTTGGGAAATTCTAATCAATATGACAAAACAAAATCACTAGAATAAAATTTTTTTCAAAAATTTTAATTTAGATTTAAAAGTGTTCGAGTGTCATTTTGAGGGTTGAAACTTATGAAAAAACTTAGGCATTTGTTTGTTGGAAATAATTTTAAATTAAATTTTATTTTTCGTAAGTAAATTTTGTTCATTGATAAAATTTCGGAGAAAAAAATAGAGTAATTTTTTTATTCAAGCAGTGATTAAAGAGAAAATAGATTTAATTTAAAATGACTGAAATACAACTGCCGCTGCATCAAAGCCCTCAAAAAGGAATGAATGGAAAATTTTTGCCCAAAAACACACTCGAAATGTAATAATAAATAAATAAAAAAATTTGGCAATTTAAATTCGAGTGTTAATTTTTAATAATTTTTGTTTTAAAGAAGAGGTGGCGGAGTTGGAAACACAAGTTTAACTAGCGGAGAATTAGGAAAGCCCAATTCTGCAAAAAAATCCTTGAAACTATTAGAAAAAAGTCCGTCCAATTTAACAAATATTCAAGTCTATCCAATAAAGCTGAGCTCCAACGCTGAAAAATTAGATTCATTTGGCACGATTTTGTCCGTGAATTTCATTGACGTAAAATCAAGCACCGCACGAGAACAGTCAGGGAGCTCAATGCCCGAACACACGGATTTACAGGAGCCCAATTTAGACGCTCAATTGCAAATGATAAACAGCAATCAGAACGGAATAAGCAATCCAAATTGGAATGATGAAAGTCACTCGGGCTGGACTAGCACGGGCGTGATGAGCGATCGATCGAGCGTTTATTCTATCGATGATGGGGATTTCGATCGCGAGGCCTCGCGCAAAGTCGGCAATCAACTTAAAGCAATTGAATCCGTTCTATACGAACAAAAGTCTACTGATAGTTTGTATTTAAATGAGTGTAAAGAGTGGTTGGAAAAGTTTCCGCATCTAAGAATACTTGGTAATCAAATTTCAACTCAACAAAAAGAGGATAACTTCGATTTAAACCGAAGCTATCGAAATTTGAATAAAAATCAAGCATCTTTCAATATAAATAATGTTGCTATTGATGATACAGCATATATTAGTCCTAAGAGAAAAGACAGCATTGATGGCATTCAAGGGTAAAATTGAAATTTTAATAACTTTTTTGAAATAATAAAAACTTTTTAGAAAAAAATTATTTTTTTCTTAATAAATTTTTTCATAAGACTTCAATTGAATGGACACAGTATGACCATCCGAAAGCTAGATGAGAAAGAATTGAGTGAAAATCAGACAGATCTTAAATTTTTGCAGGAAGAAATTTTTGATGAAGATGGCACTTATGAAGAGCTGTTTGCCTATGACAACCAAGAAGAAGAGTTTCTGTTTGAACATAATAAGCGCTTGAATTTGAACAAAAGACGGAAACATGGCTTGCCGCCAATTACGCCCAAAGCTTCCATGAAAGATTTGGTCACCAGCTTTCTTTTCGATCACATGTGGTCTGAACTGATCGACTGGTCTATGAATTTAATTAAAGACTACGCAAAGTATGTGCATGATAAAGAGTTCTACTATGACGTATCCAATCGTACACCAATACCTGAGCAAAAAACATCGACACCTCCCAAAATTGATCTAATTAACGAAAACGATAAGACAATAACTAATAGCAGCAACTATGGCAAACCTTCGATTGTTCAATTGAAGCTATTTGATACACCTGTTAATACAAGTTCACTTTCCACAATGATTAGTGATAAAATGTCCGAAAAACAGTCTTTTACACCAGGTCTTTCCAGAGATAATAGCATATTGTATCAAAACAGAATTTCAAGCAGCAATTATGATGCATTGGTAATTGAAATAATAAGATAAAAAAAAATAGAATAAAAATTTATTTTTTTCTTAAAAAGCTTGAGAGCAAATTTGGATATACTGATTCGGTTTCAACAGTAGGAGATCTAATGCCTTCCAATTTGAACCTCAGAGAACTATTGAGAATAAAACAAATCAACAAAAATGGACCAGCTACTGGCAAGAAGTGAGCATTATAAATTTAATTTTGAATAAAAATTTTTCTATTTACTTTTTGAAAATAAATTTCAGAAAAAAAACATTTCTAATTAATATTTTAAATAATTTTAGCTTGGCACCAATTATCAATGGTCGAGTTGGATCAGGCAGTAGAAGACCAGTACAAAACGTTTCCAAAAAACGCTACTCTTCTGTCGACATATCCTCGAATCAACTAGTTGACAACAAAAATAAATTATCTGGTGCAATTGTGAACAAATCTAGTATTGACGATAAGAGTATCAACAATTCTCTTATCATCAATCCACTTGTACCGACTAGTTTAAATAGCATGCATGTGAATCGTTCAACAAGCAATTCCATACAGGCTTATCATCATACAAATGCAGACGCTCATAACAATAGCTATGAAACCGATTATACTGAATACAATTTTCCAAGCTATAACGAAAACAATGAAAATAGCATAGATGAAATAAATGTTATACAAAACAACCAAACTAGTGTAAATTATAGCCGAAATTATTACCTAAATAGCCATGTTAAAAAAAATAGCGACAATCACCCTCAACTACCTCCAATTGGAAGTTCTCTCACAATGAAGGTAATTGAAAATTAATCAAATGAATTTTTATCCACTTTTTTCCTTTGTTTATTAACATAGCCATTGAGAATTAATAGTGCAAATAACTTTAAAACTACCAAAGAAAAAAATGAAAGACCATTGACAAGTACAGCAGCCAGGGTAGATTAGAAAGATCCAAAATTTTTTGTTTAGTAATACTTTTCTATAAGCACGAGCATTCTGTGTTGAATAAAAGATCAACTACTCCGTCAAGTGCCAAAGGCTTTAATTCCCTGTATACAAACAATATGAGAAAGACAGGAACTAAACTAAATTTGGAAGAAAATAACTATTACCAAAGTATAACTAGTCAAGATTATTTATATTTCTAATATATAATTTTTATTTTTTCTTATTAGGCAACTATCCGGTTAATTCACTGAACAACTTTCTAAGTACAAAAGCATTTGGAACGGTGAATTCGAATGGTGGACCTAACTCTCAAAATAGAAGGAATTCTATAAAGGAAGGACAATATTCAAGGATTGCAAAAAATTCATAAATGAAATAATAAAATTAATCTTAAAAATAAACTTGTAAATAATATATTAAACAATATAGATATAAAATGAAACATTGATTTAATGTTTTAAAGCTTTAAGTTTTTAAAAAAGTTTTGTTTTATTTTATTTTTTTTTGTTGAAAAAAATAATGATCATTTAATAAAGCTAGATTGAATTTTTTAGCATTTTTCATTCAATTTAACTTATAATTTCTATAATCAGGATCACATAATATTTCTTTTTAAAAATGATTATTCTTTTATTTTTTTAAAAATTCTGTGAACCAATTTTTTTTTAATAAAGTTTTTAAAAAATTTTTGATTTTCAAGATAATTAGGAAATTACATATTTAGTATAAAGCCAAGCAATACCGTAACAGTAATTAAAAATTGCAGTTTTGATATAATATTTGTTTTGACAATTGAAAATATTAATAATACAAAATATTCATTCATATACACTTAATCCGGTTTCTTTTCGACCGAAAATGAAACCAGGGAAAATATTAAATTTTAACTGTAAAGTAAAACCATAGATTTGTTCAAAATTTTGTTCAAGATTTAAAAAAAAAAAATTAGGGTCATAATTGATCCCTCGAAGGAGATACCATTTAAATAAAAAAAACACGTTTTTTTCCTTTTTTTTAGCCAACAAAAACCACCACACCCTTTTTTTTCTAAATTACATTAATATGTAGAGAATTTTATGCTCTTTCAGAATATACATGCTTTTTTAGTATATTTAAGTTTTATCTTTGAGATTTTGAGTCTTAAAGATCAACAAATTTTTAAAGGGTTTGCTATTTTTGGAACCCTGGGTGTAAAAAATTTTTTTTTCAGCCCGCCCCAAAAAAATTTTTTATGAGGTTTTCGACAGCGTAGATTACGAATTTTGAGTCAAAAATGTGGAATTCAGATAGCACTAAAGTTTTGAATTTCGTGAACTTTAGAAATAAAATTTTACAAATAACTTTTAAAAATTAAGCATTTTGTTTTTAATTCTTTAAAATTTTTATCAGTTTTCAGAAAAAATATTTAATTTGTCTACATAACTAAATTTGAAAATAAATGCCGGGCTTTCTAGAGTTAACGAAACATTTAGAACAAAAAACTGCGATGGCTTGGACAAGAAAAAGGATGCCAAAATGAATGACATGAGAGGAAGGGCTAAGGCTAAAGATCGATTTGAGCAGGAATCAAAAAATATGACCCCCTGCCACAAGGAATGAATAAGAAAAAAAAATTTCCACTTCTTCACAAACCGTGTAGTCAATGATTGGAATAAGTTGGGAATGATATTTTTAAAGCAAAAATAGACAAAAACTTTCATAATATTATTTGTACATAATCTTTAGTCAGATTTAACGCATTTTATGCGTCGCAATTTTTTAGCCCGTATAGCCGAGTGGTTTGTGTGTTAGTCATGCAAGCAGAGGGTGGAGGGTTCAAAACCCACTGAGGTTGGAAAAATACTCAAAATGTCTCTGCAATACGGGGCGCATGTTTAAACCCCTTTCATCAAAAAATTGGG
>PJRA01000453.1:308859-343622 GCA_016987375.1 Brachionus koreanus | reverse complement strand
ACGGGTCGTCCAACTACCTGGACAGCTGCAAGGAAGACAAAACTGAAGAGATTGACCAATAACCGAACTGGAGTGAGTCAAAGGCGTGTAGCAAGAAAATTTAATGTCCACCAGACAACAGTTGGCCGTCAGTTAACAAAAATAGATATTTCATATAGTAAACGTGAAAAAACACCAAAATATAGCGCCGTACAGCATGAGAAAGCCAAGAAATTGAGTAAAAAACTTTCAAATATGCTATATCGTTCACCACGTTCGCTTATTTTGGACGACGAAAAGTACTTTACTTTGGCGGGCGACAATAAATTTTTTGAAATCCCTTATGACGGGGGTCAAAGCAAAGCTCAGAAAAATCGGTCACGATGGAGTTTTTTCATTATTTAAAAATCATAATTCTATTGAAAAATAAATTCTTTACATCAGAAAAAAAAACAGAACTTAATATCATTTTTATTTTTTGAGATATTCGCTTTTAATTTTTGTCCATTTACTTATGCATCAACCGTTATTTCTGATTTTTTTCCATAATTTTCTAAATTTTTAATCAGCACTTAAAAATTGGATTAAAATAAAAGTCGTTTTCATATCGTTATTATCACTTTCAATAGAACAAAGGCTATTATTTATTTATTTCTAAATAAATTCGAGGAGAACCTCAGGCTGCTTAGAATGGAGCTTAGTCCTTCATTTTAGCCTAGTGTTAGTAAATAAAAAAGAGTTGTGTGAAAATTTTTACTAATAAAATAAATTTATAGTTTTTAGTTAGTAAGTTTTTATGTAGAAACTATTATTTTTAAATCTAAGTGAATTTAGCATTTAAAGTATCATCCATTAAATTCATCCATGTCTGATTTTGTTAATTGTTGGTAATTTGACTTTTTGATGAAAAATTTATTGATCAAAACTTTGGAACGTGTTACTATTGAGTCCAATTTGAGCTGATTGTGCTTGTCAGTGATTTTTGCTTTGATTTGAAAGAATTTGATGTGTCTAAAAATTTTGCTTTTGAGTTTTTTAAGATCTGATATTTCTTGCGTCGAACAACATAGTGGAATAAAAGCATAGTCGGAGATCGAACGTATAAAGCTTTTGAAAATGATCTTGCATCGAGTCAAAGAATTTTTGAGTTTTAGGTCTTTTATTCTCCGAATGAGATTGATTTTTGATGTAGTAATTGAGCTAATACTTTCAAAAAGGTTTTTGAAGCTGAGCTTGGGGTCGGAAATGGTTCCAGTGGAATTTGATGCTGGTCGAGAAAAAGATTGAATTTGTATTTTGACTGATAGTTTTTGCGATAGCCTGCTGTTGTAAAATCGGTTTGAAATGCCTTAATGTTAATTCGTAGACCTCATTCATTACAATATTTATTAATGCATGGTTTAAGGTAACTTCATTCATCTTTAGTGATTTTTTATGACAAAGGCTTTTGATGAAAATAAAGATGTTGAACAGCAATACTCAAAAAAAATAAGTCGATTTAACATATGATCAAAAACGTGAAATTTGTATTTTTTATTTTTTTTTCTTATTTTCAAGGTTAATCAACAGGCTAGTGCCCATGTCAATAATGATCGATTAACACTAGAAAGCCTGGCTGATTTCTCATAAAAATTTCAAATAAAGTTATAAAGATAAATTAAACATTTTTTTTGAAAATTTATCAATTTTCTAAAAAATTACAATCAATATTTTTAGCTTATAAAGATCTTTTTTTAAAATTTTATTTATATTTGATAAAATCAAAGTTTTAATTTTTAAAAAAGGGGTCTAAAAAACCCCTCGGGCGTTCTAGTGTTAATGAACGCCCGAGGCATGCGGACATTAAATTTGATTCGATTAGCTTTTTCTAATTAAATATTTGAAAAAGAAACAATAGCATCTGAATTTAAGTTCAATAATATAAGTGCATATAATTACAAGGTCTCCTGATAAAAAAGATGAATTAGTTGATTGAGAGCACGAAACATAAAGAGAACTTCTCTTTATATTTCTAAAATTGAGAAAATTATTTTTAGAATTTAGACTTAAATCGCTAATTTTTTTGGTTCTCTAATTTTTCTTTTCAAGAAATAACTCTCAATGCTATGATGCTTTGGCTACAAGTGCAAATTAATTATTTAAGTTAAATTTTGAATTAAAAAAAACACGGTAAATATTTTAAAAAAATTAATATGTGTTAAATTTCTCTTATTTAATCATATTTGATAAATATTTTTAATCAAAAATATCAATATTTATTTATTTTTTTAATCTTCAATAAATCCCTAAATATTCATAATTTATTCATAATATAATTAACTGCTTTATTTAAATTTTAACTTAAAATTTAGTTAAATCTACCACAAAGAGTAAAATCATTCTGTTTTCTAATTTAGTCTAGGCTATTACGTTTAACTTTTAATGTTAAACGTAGTCTAATGCCAGAAATTTTCATCTAACAATACTATTCAAAATGTAGCAAGTGTGAATTAACTATTTTGAAAAAATTTGGTTCAAGAAACATGAACCGCTAATGTGAAAATGTGAAATTTAAATATACATATAAAGTTAGCGCAATGCAAATCTCACACTATCTTCAGATTCGATTCAACACATTTTCTTATGGATAATTATATGCTCTTTATCATAAGCTGGATATCTCAAAAAAAAAAATTGAAAAATTATGGGGAAAAAAATTTGACGTCATTTGACTTTTTCGGGATCTACTTTTTTTGCAGACCCCTTAACCGACTTATTTTTAAAACCGCTCAAAAAAGGATCCATTAAAAGACTAATTTCATTAAATTAAATGATAATTTTTCACATCTTTTTACATGATTATAAATTTTTACTTCATTTTGAAATTTTTAGATATTTTTTCATACTTTTGCTAGCTTAAAATGCCATTTAAGTCAGTCTTTTACCAAAGTAAAATGTCAAATAGTTTCAAACAATTTCTCGAAAGAATAAAATCGGTTTTCTTGTAAGAAAAATTCGAAAATGAAGTCGAAAATCAAATGTGAAGATAGTTTAGAAGTTAAAAGAATCCACAATTAAATTAAAAAAAAATTCCATTCAGGATTAAAAAAGATAATCAACTGGCATCACCCCAATACATTCACTTTGGTCAAATATATAAACAACAACAAGCAGGATTATTGATAGATTATGAACCAGTCAAACAAGCAAAATGAAGCAAATTGGAGCTCATTAAAATAAACATAAAGGCTGAAAAGACTTAAAAAATTATTTAGTTAGTTTGTTTTAAGTGTTTACCTGATAAGAAATCATTAAATCACTAACTATTACAGTATTTCTCATTAAGTATCACATAGCTTCTTAGTTAAATCCTTAACACTTAATCAAAGGCTTATTGTAAATCCGTATAGACCATGTCAATGAGAATTAAATTTAAAAAGGTGGTTTTTAAAGCTTATCAGTTTGCTCATAATCAAATAGTTCTATCCCAATATTTTTATGTACAATTGATACCAGACAGATATACTGTTTTTTAGTTGGTTTTTATTGTTTTTTTTTCTTCTTTTTTGGAAAATTTCACTAAAATTAACTTTCAAAACTTGTTATTTTATTAATCTAAAAACACAAAAGAAAAATCAAATCATTTTTAAAATCCTAAAGGCTAAGTTTTAAAAATAAATTAAATTTTAAATTGAAATTATGTCAAGCAACAAAAGATAAATTAAAAAGAATATCGGCTTTAATTAGTATTTTTTAATTTGTTTTTATAAAGTTTCAATCAATTAGTAAAAGAAATTAAATCATCGAGAAAAACTCTTGAAAAATTATCATTGAATAATCGAATTTTTTTCAGAATATTTGCTATTTTTTAAGACTAAAAAATATTAATTAAAAAATGATAATTATTTTATAAAATAACACTTGAAAATTTTTTAAGTAGCATTTGAATTTTAAGATGTTTTCGATAAAATCTAATATAGTTTTTAAAATTATGAAAAAATATTGTATATTATTTAGTTATTTAGGACAAATTGATTAAAATTTGTAAAGCTGATAAGTCAATATTAATTAAGTAAGTTATAATAAAGAATTATCAGTTCATAATAAAATAATCGGGTGTTTTATTTAACCAAAGCTTTTTATAACCCGATTTTAATGGAATCAAAATAGAATAAAAATGAAAAATATTAGTTTTTTTGTGCATTGGTTTTTAGAAAATTATAAATTTTAATAAAATTGATTCATTTGAATTTATTTCTAGATAATAATGACGAAAAAACACTTTAGTAAAATTTTTTTAGCTTTGAGGCTCAAACACAATGATGTCAAAAAAATCTCTTACAATTTAAAAAAAAAATCCGAAAAAATAAAATAAAGTATCAATTTTCTTCATAATTCATGCAAACTTTAATCAAGCTTAATTAAGAAGTATTTTCAACATTTGATTAATATCTAATTTTTATCTAAATATCAGATATTTATAAATAGTAAAACTTTTTTTTTTTTTCTATTATTTTAAATAAAAGAATTTAGCATGTTGGAAAAACTTCTGCTTCGAAGTAAACATAAACGCTCATTTTGTTTGAGTAATGAATTATTTATAAAAGCAAAATCTTGTTAATTTTGGATTAAAATTTTGTGTTTATGATTTTTAACGATTAGATTTAGCCATAATTTAGTAATGCAGTGCTAGATAGCATGTTGGGTGTCCTTAGATTTTTGATTTTGATAAATAATTCACACAAAGAGAAATAAAAGTTAATCTTGAGTGAAGTTTATTAACAACAGAAGCTTATTAATAGCTTAGAAATTCTTAAATCACATAGCTTAAGTGCTAATAAATTCTGACAAGAAATATTAGATGAATAAATATTATGTGTTGAATGTTGAGAAAATTTTTTAAACCTTTAATAAAGATAGAAGATTTTCTCTTTAATTTTATTAGATTAGAAAAAACTAGCAAAAACTTATATTTTATCAGCTTTTTTAGTTTTGATTTTCAATTTTATTTTGTTTTCTTTGTTTAAAAAGAAAAGAAATCAAAATTTGGATCAATGAAAAATTCATTTGAAAAATTGAATTCCATATTTTTCGCTAATTCAGCTTATCGAGCATGACTTTTTTTTTATTTTTCTTATTCATTAGACGTGTAATTTTAGCTTAAAATTTCTATTAATGAAGTTTCTTTATTTGTGTCTTGGCTTTTTACATAAATTTAAATAAATATTATTTATTGTTTCACTTTAATTAGATGAATATTTAAAAAAATAAATTTGGATAACATGAATTTATTTTTATTTAAAAAAATTACTCAAATTAAGTATCTATTTAAAAATTCTATCAATTTTTATTTGGGTAACAAATGACGCCAAATCGGCTTTAAAACCAAGAGCTTTTTTCTCAAATCATGGATCTATAAAACTGTGACAATATTATTACTCAAACAAAATTTAACCATAACCAAACAGCATATTTTTAAATTCAAACTAAAACTGGAGTTGTTTTTTTTTTGCTTAAAAAATAGCTCAAATTAATTAGATAATGATTGAATCATGAAAATTGTTAATCAATAAATATTAATCAGTAGTTCTAGTTTATTTTACTCGGAGCGTTGAAATTTATTGCTATCAATTAAATCGATAAGAAAAACAAATTAATAATAATTAATAATTTTGGATCATATAATAAATAATGACTGTATTTTTAAAAAGGCATTAAAATGATTTAATTAGATGTTAGATCCTTGCCCGAGAGTTACCCTTGAAGCACACTAGATAAAAACAATTAAAGGTTTATTAATCACATAAGGATTCAATTTATTTAAACTAATAAGTCTGAAGAATTACTTGAAATCTTCCTTAAAATTGTGATCGAGATACACTTAAAATTGCTGAGTATATTTGATTTTTGAAATTGATAAATTATTTTTCAAATTAATTCGAATCACAGTGGAGCCTACTGCTCCAAACAACTTACTCTAATTTAAAAGTTACATAACTTGTGCAATTTCAGGTTATCATAATATTTTTTAGGGTATCTAATAATTTTGCTGACTGAGCTAATCGAATTAGACGGCCATAATTGAATAAAATCTACCGTCAAAAGAAGCAAAGGAAATAAAGAATCCAAAAATTTATATAGAAAAAAAACTGCAAATGGAGCTAATTAAAATTTGAATAATAAAAAAATTTTTACTTTCCTATTAGACTTTTTGTATATTAAATATTGATTTTTTTTCTTTTAGATTTAATTTAAAAATAGAATAAAAGCTAAAATAAATGAACTCGCAATGAGCTTGTCAAGTCCGATAAGTAATATTTTTTCTTTTTTTGTTTGACCAAATTAAGTTTTAAATTAAATTTGACAAAAAAAATTTAAATATTTTTTTTATTTTTTAGTTGAATACGTTGTTTCAATTCAAATTGACACCAATCTATCCAAAGAAGCAAACGAATGGGCCTTTGAATTCCAATTGAAAGGCGACCGCAACGAGGTAAATTTCAGCTTGGGCCAGCACATGATAAGAATAGTGAGAAAAGTGTTTGCTGCAAACACAAATTGTGTTTCTTATATGCACGAATTTAGATTTAGTGAAAAAGATGTCGGAAAGGTGAAATAAAATGTCACCAAGGCTTTTGATAAAAATAAATAATTTTTTGCTTTTCCTTTCAAGATAAAACAACTCGAATTAGTTAATTTTATGTGTCAAGAAAGCATAAAGGAAGTAAATCTACTTGAAATTCAAGTTAAAAACATTTTTCGCAATGATCAACAAATGTAAACTAAGTAAAACAAATCATTCTTGCATTTTTAATTTTTTTTGTGTTGTTGTCAAGATTTCCGATTGATAAACCAATAAGTTCAAATTCACGTCTAGTTCTGAGACCAAATTTGAAGCCGGGTGAAAATGGTAATGCTTTTTCTAAACAAAATATTTTGAGTCAAATTTAATCTATTCATTTTTGACAAACAAGGCATCTACTATGTTATTACCACTCATACTGGCAATAAGCAAATGAATAAATCAACTGAACTTAATATTTCCTTTCAGCTTATTGGTGATAAGGCCAAGACAAAGTCAATCGCACTTCAGCATAGTCAATTGAACAAGCAGGCTTTTGTTTGTGGCAAGAAAGATGTGTTTGAAATTTTTGCAAACGATGTCGGCAGGGTGAGACTTCCTTCATTCATTTATCATTTTGAAATAATTTAAATAATGGTTTAATTGATTTACACACTTAGTTTAGTTCCATTATCCGATCAATTGAGCACTTGATCAATCATATAAAATTTAATTTTTATGCAGCTAATTCCCTTCCTTTTATTTTTCCTATAAATTTAATATAAAAAAATATATATAAAATTAGATAATTTATTAAATTTTAGATAACTAAAGTAGTGATTGCAAATCAAAGCGATTCGAATCCTAACAACCATTGGTTTGTGGACAACTTTGAAGTAAAAAATCTCAAAAATTCTGAGATATCGAAGTAATAACCTGAGCTCAAAAGAATTTTTTTCAAATTTATTTATTAATAACTAGTTTTCCTGTGAACAAAATTTTGGCACCAACAGAAGAAATAGTTTTATTTCCAATGAGCATATGTGGTAACTTGCCACGAATATTATTTTACTATTGTATAGACATTATTTTTGCCTTTAGAAATATTGTATCAGGTGATACTACGCTTGAATGAGCTAGATGGACAAGCGAGCCCTAATAAACATTTGGTCGATATTTATTTTGTAATTAAAGGCATTAAGGGAAGCACTAAGAAGATATATTTGAATAATTATGAAACAAAGCGGCAAGATCATCACGATCAAGACCCGAAAGAAAAATATTTTGAATTCAAATCAGATGATGTTGGAAAAATTGAACAAATTAATTTGTCAATAAATGCGGAAAATTCGCCAGATAATTACATTTTTATTGACTTTATTGAAATAAAAATTCCAGTCAGGTCCGAGGCATACAAATTTCCGATTGAGAGAGTGCTAGGTGAATATTTCGAAGATGGCAAGTGCGAGTTGGACTTGGAGGTATGGAAGCACCCCGAGCGTCACTCGCATATTGGTAGAGATTAAAACTCCATTTGTATTTTTCTATTAAATTTACAAATTTTTTAAAAAGATTATGAAATATTGAGTGAAACAGGGCCTGATCAGAACAAAGAGGCTAAAGGCAAAGTATATCTAGTTATTTATGGCGATGCATGCAGAACTGGAAAAATAGAACTCAACGATGGTAGCTTTGAGAATAGCTTGATGGATAATTATGAATTTAGTGCACCAGATGTTGGAAAAGTAAATTTATATATTAGAATTTTGAAAAAAAAATTAATCTTATCGAAAATTTAAAAAAATTAAAGATAAAAAAAATTGAAATTTTCTATATTCCTTTGAATTCTGACTCGGAATGGCATTTGGAAGCAATACAAATAAAAGTTGCTTGTAGAAACGAAGCATATAAGTATAATTAAATGAAAAAAAAATTTTTTTAATTAAATTTTGATTAAATTTTTTTTCAATTTAATTAGATTTCCCATACATTGTTGGCTGAATGCAAAAAATGATCATTTAGAGCTATTTCCTTGGAAAAAGCCTCACTTTAACAAAGTTTGATGAAATTTTTTTTTCAAAATTTCAAAATATATGTTATGATTTTATATTGTGTTTATTAAAAAAATAACTTGAATAAAATTAATTTAAAAAATTTTTTTTGTCTTGGTTACATAAAAGATGGTGACATTATTTTCTTAAATAAAAAATCAACTTTTTTAATTAGTTAAGTATAAAACATCTGCAAAAACGCTGAATGTGAATTTTTATCAAATGTTTTTTCTTTTGAAAATATTAATCTCACTTTATTCTTAACAGAAAATGATTGATTCTCATAAAATTTTCAAGTATTTAAAATGAAAGTCAATTTCATTGCCATTCTTAGTTGTACAAAATTAAAATTTTAAACTCTTTTTAAAATAGATGTGTAACACCCGACTGAGCCCACCCCTGTCTATGGAGGCTCAGTCGAGTACTTAAAGCTTTTCATTTTTATATAATTTTGAAATTAAAAAATAAATATTAAAAAATAAAAACAGTTAGAAGAGAAAGAGTTTTAAATTTTCCCCTCTTCTCTTTATATTTAATAGCGCACACTATTAAAGATGTATAAAACAAAATATGGTTTTATCTTTTGAAAAAAATCCAAGCCAAATGAGGGTAGAAAAATCTTCAAAATATATCTGCAATACGGGGCGCATGCTTAAACCCCTTTCATCAAAAAATGAGGGACCGGTTTGGGCTGGGTAAAATTTGCAGTGTAGATGATCAACTCGATGCAGTAGCCTCTGTGTCAGATCGGAGCTGTTGCTCAAAAAGGTACTTGAAGAGGAGATGAGCTCCTCCCTATTTTCCACTAGGATAGAATAGGGTCAAAAAAAAATGCATGAAATTATACCAAATTCAAAGCCAGCAACTCTTGGACCTATTTCCTGAAAACGAAATGCCAACACAATTCAATCAAGCCTACTTGACAATTTCAGTGATTATTAATGAAAAAAAAAATTTGTCAACCAGCAAAAAAAGAACTAATTTTTTTTCCATTTTTGCTTAACATTTTTATTTTTGATTTCATGATTTTTGCTGATAAAATAATCTGAAAAATGAAAATTTAAAAAAAAAAATATTTAGTTGATGGAAAAAGTTTAAATTAAACAAAACTCCTTTTGAAACCGATAATGTCTTAATTGGAAAAAAAATTAACTTGAAATAGTTTAACTGAAAATAAGTTTATATTTTTTATGATAGCTAAATTTAATAATATAATATTTTTTATGATATGATATTATTAAATTTAGGAAAAAAAAAACAATTTTTCAGAATCTAAAAATATTAGAAAAAATTTATTTGATTAATTCAACCTAAACATTTTTAGTTTTGAATTGATGACTAATCATTTTATCATAATTTATAAACGAATAAATGATTAAGTTTAAATTGTGTAATTAACTTTTTTTTTAATTTTTAAATCTGGTTGATATTGTTCAAATAATTTATTAAAATGAATTTCGCTTCTGAATATGTTTTGTCAAAAAATAAAACTCTCAGTGATACAAAGGAAACAAATGTATTTCAACCTGACACCAATGTCATATCAGTTACTTTTGATCATTTGGTAGATTCTAATAACACTCACGCCGGCGAAGCTATTCTTTGCTCAAAATGCAGAGCAGTTCTATCCACACACAGTAAAATAACTGATCTAGAAAATGATTCAAAAAAACAATGGATTTGTGAGTTCTGTAATTTCGAGAATAAAATATTTGTTCATAAAGATGAAATCCCCAACCAAGAAGAAATAACCTACTTATTGGAATCGAACCATCAAACCTTGCCAACAAGTCCTAGTTCTGATTCAACTTATACAGTTTATTGTATCGATATATCTGGCTCAATGTCAATTAGTAGTCTCGTCAATGCAGATTTAAATCTGCCTACTGATCAAAAGCGCATAGAGCGCTTTCGAAACGTTGCTGGTCAAGACTATAATCCACGTTTGAGCTCTAGACAAAGACACATCACTAGATTAGAAGTGATATTAAAATCTAAATTAAACTTATGCAAAATTTTATTTTCAAGGCAGTGCAAATTGCAATAGATGATAATCTTAATGTTCTTGAAAAAAATAGTCCAGCAAAAAAGATTGGAATAGTTACTTTCAATCAGATGGTATCAGTAATCGGTGATGGAAAAATTAATCAATTAAATATTGAGGGAGATAGCTTGGAATCAAAAAATGAGATTAAAACTTTAGCTGAACAAACACCGGATTTGGATTGTTTGTCAAATTGCAAAAATATTCTCAAAAAAAAGCTTTTAGAGTAAATTTTTAGTTATTTTGTAAAGATAGAAATTTATTTATGCATTTATAAGTCTAGAGGAGGGTGGTGCCACGGCCTTGGGTCCAGCTTTGTACTATTCCGTCATGTTGGCGAGTAAAAAATCAGGCAGTCAGGTTATTCTGTGTACGGATGGCTTGGCAAACAAGGGAATTGGCTCTTTGGATAACCAAAATCAGGATGAAATAGACAAATTTTATAATGATATATCAGAATTGGCTTTGTCTAATGGGTATTTTGCTCTTAAAAAAATCAAAAATATTATTTTGTCTTAAAAGTGTATCAGTTTCTATAATAACCATCGAGGGCACTTCATGCAAACTAGGTCTCTTGGGTGAAATATCTAGCAAGACTGGTGGACTGGTAAATTATATGTCCTATAATTTAAAAAAATCCTATAATTTAACTCAAATTCAATAGGTAAATGTTGTTAATCCAATGCATTTAAAAGAGCAATTCTCGAGCATTTTAGAAGATCAAATAATAGCTACTAATGTTTTGGCTGAACTTATACTGACCAAAGAACTGTAATTTTTATATTTATTAGAGAAATAAGTGGAAAATTTATCTAAAAAAAAAAAGATACATTAAAGATCATGAAAACTTTGATAACTGTCAAAGCAAAATTGAAAAACAAGTTTAATTCATGTTTTAAATGAATTGTTTTCTATTCTAAATATTTTAAAATTTAAGATTGGCAATGTGACTAGAGAAACTGAACTCACCTTTGAATTTGGTGTTAGAAATGGTAGTGTATAACTTTTGGATATTTTTTTTTGTTTTTTGTTTAATTTTCTTAACTATGTAGATTTGAAAATGAAAATCAAACAATTGCCATTTCAGCTTAAAATTTTTTATAACAATTTGACTGGAGGCAAATTTTTAAGAGTCTTAACACAAACAAAACAACTAACTGATAATCAAAATTTAGCCGAAGAATGTAAAAAAAAATTTAAAAATATATTTCTAATTTATTTATTTTTTCTTAAATTTAAAAGCTTGTAACCGAGCAATATTGGCTGTGAATGCCATTCAAACTCAAGGAAGACTTTTACAAAAAAATCCAAAGAGTTCCGTTTTGAACAAATATAGCGAATATGTGGAAAAAGTGTAATTGAACTATTTTTTTTTTAAATGAAAAAATTTTCTCTTATTCATGATGTTTTAAGACGCACAAAAAAAAATGATTTTTTTTCTCCTGATACCTATTTGTCACGGCAAGCAGAACTTTCCAAAACAATGATGTCAAATCATTCACTGTTACAATTGGACACCGAAAATTCCTATCGAAGACTAAATGACCAGGACGCATCAAAACTATACAATTTGCAAAAAATAAACTCCAAAAATTTTTCCAGCAAAAAAGACTAGTTGAATAGATATTTTTTTAATGCAATTAAATACTTAAAATTTAAAAAATAAATATGTTTTTAACTCTAAATTCATATGTTAAGAAAAATAAAAAATAGATAGATATAGAATAAATTGTTTCCTATTAACTCATTTTGTTGAAATTTAATCCCTAAATTGAAGTTCAGCTGTTTTAGATATCTCTAATTTAAATTCTGCTTTTAGTATTTTAAATTTTTTTCCATCAATTGATGAAGGATTAGAAAATAGTTAAGATTCAACCTGGTAATTAGTTTGTGTTTGTACGCTTTGTTAGATCATTTAGATCATAAAAGAGATAATTGAAAAATGAACTGTTGCTGGTTTTTTATTGCTAAAATTTTAGAATGACCAAGAACAAAATTTCCAGACAGCCTAAAGAAGCATTAGCAAGATATTATTTAGAAATAAATTTTTATCGATATCATTGATTTTATTATTAAATCTATAACGCTAAATTGAACATGATAAATTATTTCATCACTTGGTTAACCCATTTATTTCTTATGCAGTTATCTACTCTCTGTAAAAAAAGGCAATGAAATGCTATGATTTAAGCTTTAAACTAAAAGATCTAAAAGAAAACTAATTCCAAAAGCATGTGCTTAATTTTTGTTGCTATTAACAAGAGTTGATTATCTTTGTTTTTGGTTTCGAATAAATTTTATTAATTTAATTTAATTTTTACTTCGTTTTAGTAAAAGCTAATAATGGTGATTTATAAAAAATCTCCTATCGATAAAAGATTCCAATACATCATTAATTATCAATTATGTTTGCATTTTATCTTTTCTATTTTATTTTCAATCTAAGGGAGAGTATTTTTTTGTATAGTATTGAATAATTTTCAAAGAATTTGAAATTTGAAAATTTATGAAATGATTTAGGAACGATGGAGATATAAATTGAAATCCTTTTTCAAATTTTAAAAGCAGATTCCTTCAAAAATAAATGATTATGACCATTAAAAATTAAAAAAGAAAGAGAGGGTTGTTACTTTTTTAAAAATTAAAAGAGTAAATTATCATTTTTTTAAGAACTTATCAACAACTTCAGGCTATGTTTTACTAAACATGAAGCATTTGACATGAATATTTGTCTCCGCGTCAAATTTTAGTCATGTAGTTCAATATGCAGTCTAAATAATTAAATTAGATTTTATTTGATTGTAAATTAATTAATTAGTTTTGTATCTCAATTAATTTTATCACGCTGCAAGGGACTCATGATCCTACCTAGTTAACTTTGATTTTATTGTTCTAAGTTCAGATTAAAAAACTTAAGATGAAATGATATATTTAATGTATTGAAGTGGATGTATATTTAGATAATAGAAAAACAAGTGGAGCTGTTTTTCGTCTAATTTGTTATTGATTATTATTATTGATAAAAAAAACTTGTATAGACCTCATAGGTCAAAATTAATAAAAAAAAAAAAAAAAAATATTTCAAAATTAGATAAAATAAATATAAAAGTAATTAAATTTGACAAAGTCAATTTTCGTTTTTTTATGACGAATTTAAATATTCAATGTTAAATTGTATTTACATTTATCCTTTTTCTAAAATGTGGTAGTGACGATGGTCGTACAATCAAGCGTTTTCTTTTTAACACATTCAGATTGTTAAAAATTAATTAATATAAGTTAATAAAAGAAAAGGCTAATGAAAATATCTTCATTTTGATAATTTTGTAAATGATGAATCCTGAAACAATAATTGAAATTTACTTAGATTTGAACGAAATAATAGATGATGCTATGAAAAGACTTAAGGATTTAATTTTTGAATTTTTTCGGTGTCAATTCAGTCGTCAATATATAAGATTTTCACACATTTGATTTTAGAATAGTAAGATAATTGAACGATATTATTAAAATATTTTATTAAAGACTAATTAGAAAAAAAACTTGTTATTTTTTTTTGCATAACCGAAAAAAATAGTTTTTAAAGTTTTTGAAATAAACTATAATTGTAAAGTAAGAATTTTTGTTTAAAAATTAAACAATTGTGTTTAAAAGCGAGGCAAATTTGTTTTAAAAGTTCAATTAAAAAACAACTTCTTTACTAAAATCCGGTATTTTAGTAAAAATATTAGGCTTAGTTTTCTATATTGTTTTGATTGCTCACTATTGTAGTTCTATACTTAAATTCCTATTTTACTAATTCTCAAATGTATTGTATATATTTATTATTTCTTATTTAATATCATAAATCAATAGACTTAATAAATACATAAATTGTTGTTTAAAGAAAATATATAACATTGGAAACTTTTGGTCTATTCTATTTATCATGAAAAATTTAAATCTAAATTTAGCTGTGACAGGAACAGCCCTGATATCATAGCAATAAATTATTAGTTTTTTTTTTACCAACCACATTTTTTTTAATATTTCGACAGATTTTTGAATTATTTACAGATTAATCATTGAGAAAATTAACAAATTCATTTTTGATTAATTCTAATACCATAAACATAGGTCTCTTATTTTTTGATTTTTTGAATGATAATCTAATTTAACAAAGTATTGATTAATTTTTCATGATAATATTTTCTACTTGGAATAATAACTCAAATCAAATTTTATTTTAAAATAAGTATTTAATATTCAATAGATTATTTTTAATAGTGGAATAATCCTAATCAAAGTTTAACATATGGAACAAATTGCTTAAATAATGTGTTATTTTAGGGCAATATTAAGAAACTTTAGAAAAAAAGCGATTTGAAAATTCTAAATTAAAAGTATAAAAATTATATTAAATAGCCATTAAATATTTAAATAATTTTAATTTTTATTTTTTTTCTCCGTAATAAAATAAAGAAATAATTTATCAATTAATTCGTTTTATAAGAAAAAAATTTAATTATCTAGCAAGTATTTAATTTAGCTAGTTAAAATAGAAAATACAAATATTTAGTTTGGAATAATTCGGATAAATGATGAGTAAATAGAAGTAAGAGAGAATAATTAAATATATTGTTTATTTAGTGGTAATAGAAAGCGGAATTCGTTTGGGAAAACTTAATTATCTAGATAAAAAATTAATTGTTGAATTTTTATTTAACCAATTTAAAAAAGATGATAGAAAATTAGCTCACCAAATAGAATAAGTCAAAACAACTGGAAGCTAAGAAATATGAAAAAGGCAAAAATTGAAAACATCTTTAAATCTGATTTAAAGCGGTTCATCAATTGCCATTTGTTCAGTGTAAAAATTTTTGTTTTTGCTTTTGTTTTTGTTCTGCTTGCAAGCAAGACTGATGCAAAGCTTGGAAAAAATTCGTTTTCAAAGAAACAATCTGCTGCGTATTCATCTATGTATGGGCCTAGATATCAGACCGATCAATATACAACAAATGATTGCAACGAATTTGATTGTGAGTAGAATTCTATCAAATTTCCTTATCAAATTTTCAATGCCTATTTACAAATTTAATATTATTTCTGTTATAAGATTCATTTCATTAGCAAAGCCAAACTTTTCGATACTTATTATTCAAGAAAAAAAAAGAATTTTTAGTCATCTCTGCTGTTTAATATCGATTGATCTTAGCATTCTAAAAGTTTCCTCTTTCTAAATTCTAAATTAAGTCTACAATTTTCTTTTATTTTCTAAAAGAATTAATCTAATTAGCTTTAAACTTTATTTTGAAGAGATATTAAAATGAGAATTACAAAATTAAGCATGGCAATTATAGTTTTTGTCCTATTGCCAAAGTCAACTATAGAAAAAGCTGTCTTTAAAGTGCCTAAGACTTATTCAGAAAAATCTGATCCATGGTATAAAAAATCTAGAACTTGGAATATTTTTGATTTTGATTCTCAGTTCATGCATTCTGATCGTAATAAATTATAATTTTTTTCTTTATAAATTGTTGTTTAAATTAATTAATCAAGAATTTATTTGTTTAAAAAAGATGGTTTGTTGAATTCAGATGAAAGTATTCTAAGAGCCTATTTGTTATCAAATTACTCGCCAGATGTGCGTCCAGTTATAAATGCATCAACAGTTACCTTTGTAAACATTACATTGACTATAATTCAAATAATGGATCTAGTTAGCTTATTATTTTTTTAAAATTTTTCAAAAGTTTATTCCTAAAAGGACGAACAAAATCAAGTGATGATCACAAATGCCCAAATAGCACTAGTAAATTAATTTTTTTTATGTTCAAATCTTTGCTTTAAAATTGTTTATTTAGAAATGGTTTGATCAACACTTAATTTGGGATCCAGAAGAATTTAGTAATCAAACAAGAATAGTTCTCTCATCCAAGGATATTTGGACTCCAGGTTATAGACCAAATTTCCGCTCAAAACAGAATTAAATAAAAAAAAAATTTTTTTTTCAAGACATTGTACTTTTTAATAGTGCAGATGTGGCTTATTCTACACAGAGAGACAATTACTTAATAGATGTACAATCAGATGGAAGTGTTTTCTGGATGTGTAATTTTACCTTCTTGAGATTTTTTTCTTTCAATTAACTTAATGAGTGATTGTTTAGTTCCAGATATTCTCAGAAGTTATTGCCGAGTGAATATAAAATATTTTCCATTTGACAAGTAAGGGACATTTAAATTAAAAATGAGTATATTTAAAGAAGATAATTCTAGACAAAATTGTACGCTAGAACTTCAATCCTGGTCCAGGAGCAAAAAAGAAGTTATTGTTTATTATAACAATGAAAAGCCTTACCTAAATCATTCATTTATTCATACTGAGTGGAAATTATTGAATATAAGTGTGGTGGCAAATGAACAAAACGATTTTGTTTGGTTGGAATTCACGCTATTTCTACAAAGAAATCATGCCTTTTATGGTAGATTAAAAAAAAAGATTAAAAATCAAGTATTTTTGGCACATTAAAAATGAATTCCTAAAAAATGACTGAAAAATTAGTTTAAAAGTCAAAAATGAAACGTTTATAAGAAACTTTTTTCTTTACTTAACACTTGAAAGCCGGGCAGGTCAACTTGAAAGACCCGATTTTAAAAATTTCACTTGATATTTTTTCTGAAAGAAACAAGTTTTTTAGAATAAATGACTTGTTTATCGTTAATTTCTAAATATTTTTTTTATTTCTCTAGTTTCTCTAGATATTTTAATTCATTAATTTAGCAATAAAATAATCAGGCTTTCTATTGTTTATGAATAGTTTGACCTAAGCGCCAAAAAGCTATATTTATTTCATTTAATTATTTTCGGATCATTTTTGATTAAATTCAAAAATTATTGAATTTATTACAAAGAAGACTTTTTTGCCTGACAAAAATTCCTCTTTCTAGTCATTAATCTAAATTACTGTGAAATGGTTAGATTATAAATAATTTATTTAAAATTAAGATATATTTTAAAATAATTATCTTTCACTTAACACTTGAAAGCCCGAGAAAGTTCCTAGACAATGGATTAGCAATGAGAAAAAAAAACATTCAATATTCTTTTGTGTCCTTTTGTTTACTAATCTGTTTAGGCTTGAGGTTATAAATTTAAAATTGATTCAGATCAGACTTGTTTTTAAGTCAAGAGTCTTAAGTCAAGTCAAGTCTTAACTTTGACTTAGAAAATTGTATGAAAATAGATTTTTTTGAATAACTCTAGAAAAAATTTGCATGGTTTACTTTGGAAAGTATTATCCTCATCAAAAATGTATTTAAAATGTATATGTACAGAATTTTTTAATATTTAAGCCAAAATATATTTGACAAATATAAAATAGAAATAATTTTAATTATACTTTTTAATTTTAAAGTGAACCATATGATTTTTCCATTCACAATTCTCTCAAGTTTAAGTAATTTTATGCCATAATAATTTAAAAATAAAATCTAAATTTAAACAACTTTGTTCAAGCTTTATTTGTTTTTTGGCTTCCGCCAGATTCAGGAGGTAAAAATATTAAAATTTTGGTTCCAAAAAATTGAATTAAAAAAATCAACTACTTTAAGAAAAAATTACATTGACGATTACAATTTTGTTGGCATTGACAGTGTTCTTGCAACTGATAACTGAATATACTCCCAAAGCATCTAAATCGTTGCCAATCATCGGCTTGTATTTCAATGTCAACCTAATTTTGGTCCTCATATCGGTGATCTTAACTATTATTGTTCTCAATTTTCATTTTCGTGGTCCCAAAAAGCAAAGAGTGCCTAGATGGATGAGAAAATACATAATTGGATACTTGGGTCGAGTATTTTGTTTTTGTCACGAGAGCAACGCATACTTCCGAACACATAATGATTTTCCTGTTGACAAGATTCAAGTAAAAAAAATATATCGGAACGAACTTCCGATTTTTATCAACAGTAAAGAAAATGATTCATTAAATCAAGAGAGCAATGAGTTCGATTTTACTAGTAGATCAGAGCCTGCTTATTTAAAGCATAATAGAGAACGTGCTACAGAAAACAATCGGAATTCATCAAACGAGCAAAGAAATTCGTATGAATTTCTAAGTCCAAGGACAAGTGAAATGCCCTTTAGTGAGGAAATTAGCAAAAATTTGGAAAAAATGCTCATAAAACTACAAAAATCATTTGATCCTTTTAAATTGCAAGATGAAAATTTAAAGTTTTCAATTTTAAAAGAAATTCTAGAGTGTCAACGGCTTCTTCTCACAGCTAATTTGGCCAGTAAAAAAGAAAAAGCTATAACAGTTAATGAGATCTATGATGAGTGGAAAATTTTAGCCATGATAGTTGACAGAATATGCTTTTTTGTTTATCTTTCTGCTTTATTATTAAGCTCGTTTTTGTTTCTCTATTCGGAACAAAATGCTAGTGATTAATTCTCTCTGATTTAAATTCAAAATTTTGTTTTTATTTTTTTTTAAATAAATGTATATAACTTAAAGGTTTTTTTAATTTTTATTTAGAGAAAAAAATTTGATCTTTTTTCCATTAGAAATAGATTTTATTAAACACCTTAAGATTAGAGAAATTTAGGAATATCAAAGATAAATACAATCAGGAATTACTGCCAAGTACAAAATAAAATTTAGAGGACGTGTGGATGTCTTATGCTTAACGGAGAGTTAGATTCTAGAGAAGAAGCATTAATATCGATGCTGAGACGTGTTAGATATTTAGGGAAAAAAATTCTATTTAACCTAAAATTTCTAAAGAGAACAAGTAAATTGAACAAAAAAATAAATTAGTTTCATCTTTTTGTTTTTTCTTTTTTAATCATTTATATCATGAATATCGTGAATAATATCAAGTTTTATTAATAAATAATAAATACAACTGTTTCTTTAATTTTGTTTTTTAGATAAAATATTTTAGTTTTTTAAAATTAAAATTAAAAAATAAAGAATTAAAGAATTATTTAACCAGTTATATGATACAATGCGACTTGAGCTGTTAACTAAAAGCTGGTCATTGCACATTATTTTATCACAACATTCGAATAACTGTTTAGATTCACCACCAAATAAATTTCCTTTGTTACATATCTTTTTATCAACACATCCTCTAACATAGAATACACCAAATTTTGACGACTTAAGTTAAAAGATAATTTAAATTCATTTCAAATTTCTTACTTACAAAACATTCCTGGTCAGATTGACATAATTCAACTTCAAGCATATTAGGTTTTTCACAAGTATCGTTAAATAGGCTTAAATTTTCCCAAAACTCTGAACTTATATTCAACAAGTGTTTATTGCAGTGGTAGCAAAAGACAGAGTCTTTAATTATTTGGTTGGTTTTATTAGGCTTAGAATTTAAGGGTGGTTCAGTAGACAACTGTCTCATATTGTTGAAGGCTTTAGATAAATTTTCTGTCATGTTAGAAGATTGGTCTGATGAATTGGTTTGGTACATTTTTAGAATATTCAAAAAATTTTCATCAAATTCAAACATTCCTTTGCTGGTGTTGACTGTAATAAACCCATTGGAAGTTTTAAAAAGATCTGATTAAATTCAAATATTTTAAGTTAGTGTATCAAAGAAACGATTATGTCTAAATTACTTATGATAATAAAAAGATAGACAGTAAAAATCAAATCTTGTTTTCCTAAATTCATTTTGTTCAATAAATGAGTTTTTTTTTTTTGCTTTTGAATATTCATTTATATATAAATTTGTTGAGCATCAAATTTAAAGAAAAAAATATGACACCATTCATTTCTTTAAATTAAGAATTTATTTATTGCTATTTTAAAAGAATAAATAGTTTTATAAAAATGAGCTAGGTCTTGAGATGATTTTTAAAATCGGAAAAAAAAAAGTGTAAAATAAATTTAATTCATTCAATTTAATTTTGAATGTAGATTTTTGATATTTTCTAAAAATAAAATTTCAATTATTTTTTTTTTCGAATTCTTCAAGTGTAATAAAAGATCGTCAAAGATTTGAATATTAAGAAAAAAAAAACAATTTTAAGAAAAATCTAATTATTATTTACTTAAGAGATGAGATTTAAAATCAGAGATAATTTAAAAAAAAGAAACTAAAATCAAAATTCAACATTTAATATTCATATTCAGTCTGAAGAAAAAAAAAATTAGATTTATATTTTTTTCATTAAAAGTCTGTTTTGATTTAATAAGATTACTAATTATAAATTTTTTTTGACTGAATTAGCTCTCGTTCACGCAAAACTCAATTATAAATGACAATATGGAGTTTGGCTTCCCATTTAAATTATTCAAAAAAAAAAATGACATAAATCTTAAAAAAAAACAAAACGAAACAAAATATGTCAAATGGAACAAAATATGAAAATTTCTGTAAATATTTTAAAATAAAAAACAAAATATCAAATTTTTTTTCTGAACATCATTTTATTTAGTATAAAAATTATCTTTCTTCACCAAAATAAAATAAATTAATTAGTTATTATTATTGTTATTCATCTTAATTTCATGTTCGTGTTCCCAAGCTATTTGTTTATGCCGAATCTAAGATAAATACTTTCGCTCAGCTGAATTCACTAGTAGTTATTAATTATATTTTTAAATAGATTTAATTATAAATCTCAAATTGCGAAATGTAACTCAACTCAACCTTGTTTTAAATCGTTCAATAATTTCTAGAGTACAAGTTTATTTAAAAATTGTTAACAGAATGTTAATCATATTAGATCAATTCATGTGCAAAGCATTTATTTTACTATTTGTATTGCGCAATTGTGCAAGCATTGGCCAGTTTAGCATAAGCTCACCGTCCCGCGACAACCAAATTGATTTCGATAGCTTTAAATTTATCAATGATGACGAAAATAATTTTTTAATTAGTAATTTAATTTTTGAAATAAACTATGATTTTAAAAAATTTTATTTTATATTTTCTAGAAAACAATATGGCCTTCAATCATTTTGATGATTTGAATTCTGACGAGAGTAAGCTTAGACAATATTTAATGTCAAATTATGCGCCTGATGTTCGGCCTGTGACAAACGCAAGCACTGTCACTCACGTTAACATAACTTTGTCTAATCTACAGATAATGAATTTAGTAATTTAGACAACAAAAATTTATTTAAAAAGTTTATAAATATTTAGTCTTATCAAAGGATGAACAAAATCAGGTTATGGTAGCCAGTTCTCAAATAATTTTGGTAAGCAAAATAAAAAAATTTATTTTTTTATTGATGTTTTTTTTCCAGCAATGGTATGATGAGTTTCTTAGATGGAATCCACTTGAGCACAAAAATCAGACTAGTGTGGCTTTCACTGCAAGAGATGTGTGGACACCAGGTTTGAGTAAAAATTCAAATTGTTAATTAGAATTTTATCATGTGTATCTAGACATTGTTTTGTTTAATAGCGCTGACATAGCCTATTCTACACAAAGAGACAACTATCTTCTGGATATTCACTACAATGGAGATGTTAGATGGGTTTTTCCTGATCTACTAAGAAGCTATTGTGCTGTTGACATTAGATTTTTTCCATTTGATAGGTTTGTCTTGTTTTTTGTTCGTTTTCATAATTTGTTATTTTGAATCTATTTACTGATTGACATAAAATTCTAACCAAGAAAGTAAAAAAAGGTTTATTATGAAATTTTATTTAAAAATAAAATCATTTTTGTTTCATAGTGAATTTATCAAGTTGATAAAAATAATAATTTGTATTAAAAAAATATCAATTTTTTTTCATTAAATAGAAAAATAATTTTTTTTTTGTTTCAGTCAAAATTGTGTACTTGAATTTCAATCGTGGTCGAGGTCCAAGCATGAAATTTTGGTGGTCAACGACCAGGAAAATTATGGCATGAACGTGTCATTTATTCACACTGAATGGAACATAGTTAATATAACTGTTTATCAAAGAGAAAAAAATGAATTTGTCTGGCTCGAATACAATCTTCATTTGAAAAGAAATTCAGCATTTTATGGTAATCCAATAAATAATTTATTAATTTTTACTAATCTCAAACACATTTTCAGTCAACCATATGATTTTTCCTTTTATCATACTTTCAAGTCTAAGTAATTTATTTTTGATCTTGAAAATTCTATTCTTATTTTGATTATTTTAGGCTTGTTTGTATTTTGGCTTCCGCCAGACTCAGGAGGTATTTTTTCAATTAGTTTTCTTTTTTTTTAAAAGCCTAGATTTAACTTATTAAAATTTAAGAAAAAATTACTCTGATTATCACAATTTTGCTAGCTCTGACTGTTTTTTTGCAATTAATTACACAATATACACCAAAAGCAGCCAAATCATTACCAATAATCGGCTTATATTTTAATGTTAATTTAATATTAGTTCTAATATCAGTTATTCTCACAATTATTGTCTTAAATTTGCACTATCGCGGTCCCAAAAAGCAAAGAGTGCCGAGATGGATGAGAAAATACATAATTGGACACTTGGGCCGAGTATTTTGTTTCTCTCATGAGAGCAAAAATTTTATTTTCACCGAACATTTCAATCAGAAAAAAGATAAAATTTCAACAAAATTGGGCAAAAAACTAAAGAAACAAAATTCAGATTCATCAAGTCATAGCAGCAGTGAATATGGGTTTAAAGAGAACAAACAGAATTGCCATAATAGAGTTTTTTCAAGCCAAAATAAAACGTCAAGTCAAACTCAAATTTTTTCGCATGTACAAACTCAAAATGAAATCAATAACACGGTGAAACCAAATTTAAATGATTTTCATTTTCAAAAATCTAACTCAATTCATTATTTGCTTAATATGACAAACTTTAAGCTTACTAAAAGAAAATCTTCTCCTACTTTGGATACTTCTGAAAATTTATGCAAAAATTTAGACAAATTGACTAATGTTATATGCAAATCCATTAAAGTAAATAAACTTCAGGATGACAATTTGAAGCTTCTACTCTTGGATGAGATTGTAGAGTGTCAGCGTACCTTGCTGATAAAAAATAAAAAAATACTGACTACTATTAGAGTAACAAATGAAATGAATTCATCGCAAAACTTTAATAGTATTAGCAATGCTTTTATTTACGACGAATGGAAAGTACTGGCAATGGTTATAGATAGAATTTGTTTTTTTATTTATTTGTTTCTTTTGACAATTAGCTCTTGTTTAATTTTTCTAAGTTCAAAATATTCTTAAGTTGATTAGAAAATTTTATCTAATAAATTTAATTAAGTTAAAATTTTTGTGGATTTAATTTTCGTTTTTAACATTTAAAAAAAAAAAAAAAGTTATTTCATTGTTTATTTTTAATTTATTGATTAAATTTTTTCGATTATGATCTTGATTAAAAAATGTTTTAAAAGTCTTTATTTTTTGATTTCTATCCAAATAAAAATGCTAAAAATAAAACATTTTGTTTCTTTGTTTAAATTTTATCTTTTAAATTAATATGACTGAAAGTGATCATTAAAGTCTTTGAGTAAAAATCTGGTCAATTCACCACTTTTGACTTTGTACAAAACTTTAATTAAACTACAATGACGATTGAGGTACATAAAAATGTACAAAAGCTATGAAAAAAACATATATGTACAAAATTAAAATCTTTGTTTTTTTCAAAATATTAAGTGCACATTCAGTTTTAAAAAAAGTATATTTTTATTGATTTTAAAAATTTTAAATTTTCTGAAAAAAAAATTTTACATAATATATCGAATTCAGTACATTTTAGACAAAAAATTTTGTGCTTCTATAATGTACTTTTAAAAAGTATAGAAAGTCTAAAAATTTATTGTTTTAGATATTTATTTATTGTAACATTTAGATAATATTTTCCTGAGATTCCTGATTTTTTTTAAAACTAATAAAAACAATGGGTATTTTGATACAACAATTTTAAATTATTCTTTTCTCGTCATTAAATAGGTCAATCGGAAACAAGTCACCTATACTTTCAGAGTCAATATAGGAATACTGGCATTCGATTTCATCAACAACAAAGCCTAGTCGAAACTTAAAGTATGTAATTGTTATTGTATATTGTATATCTGCTCAATTAAACTATGCTCGAAAGAATCCAAATACAAATAGTAGCAATAAAAAAAAGCAATTCAGGTGCAGAAATTTCAAATGAAATCTCTTATAAATATTTTTCATTTTTTTTTAATTTTAACTTTTCTTCAATAAAAAGATAGATACAATTTTTTATACATTTTTGTAGGAAAAATTTTACAACATATATGTTTTTTTTCCTTATTAGTATATTTATGTGTGCAACACTCGTATTTTAATTTAATATACAAAATATTGCACCTCAATCGCTTACAGTGTATGATCATACAAAAATTATCATGAAAAAAAAAGGTTGTAAAATAATTTTTGAGTAAAAAATTTACTTCAGAGGAATATTTTTAAAGTAAGCATTACATGCTAAGCTAAACATTCAGAGGCCGGAGTGGCCTATTGAACCTCTTTTGTTACAACCTTTAATCATTTTTTAAAATTTTTTTTCAATCATATCTTAAATCAAAGATATTAAAAAATTATTTTATTTTAATACAAAAATATTTTATTTTCATTGAAAAAAAATTAAAAAAAAAAAAAAACGAGTCAAATAAAATGGGTCGAAAAATCCCTCCGGCCTTTGAGTGTTAATTTTTAGTATTTATAAATTTCTGCAAAAATTTTTTGTATACAAAATTGTGCACAATGCTTGGACATGGTTAAACATGTTTTACTACTTATTCATCAATGAATATTTTTTGTCTCCATTTCAGTTTTTTATTTACAAGCCTTGGTCTAAATCAGAAAAAGTAATTTTTTTTTGCCATTTAAAATTTTCCAACTGTGTGATACAACTTTCAATGGTGACGTTCTATTTATTCTGGCGATTATTCTTGTTATTTAAAATCTTGAGTCTTCCAGATCTATACAGATCAGTTAGTATTTGTCTTTGTGCATAACACGGATGCTTTAAACTTTTTCCTTTTACTTAAATAAAAAATAAACCTTAATCAAAAATCAAAAATTTAAATAAAATGTGAAAATTGAACAAAAAATACTAAGTTGATCGCATACATAATTGTAAAATAGAATTATTACATCAAATAGTAATCAAATTACTGAATCATTGAGTACTTTACATAAGATTTCTATATATAGCATATCATCTAACAAATGATAATAATTTTTCTAAAAAAAAAGTTCCCTTCTTGATAATTGATTTTTCTCATAAAAACATTATTGGATTCATTTAATTGTATTTCTATATGCTTTAAATTTACTTGTATCCTTTAATTGTTTAATTAAAAGTTTCAGGTTTAAGGTTGTTTCTACTAACATAGATATTGAGATAAGAGGCTAATTTCAATAGCAAATTAAACAAGATTGTGTGGCATCAAATTAATTTTTCCAATAGAACAGAAAATTTAGTCAAAAAAATTTTTTTCTTCCAAAGCACAATTCTTTCCTATTCAATTCCAATTCAAATCCAGATTCACAGTGCTTAATTTTTGTTGAACTAAAATTTGTCTTCATTTGTCTTTTACAAATTGGACAAACTCTGCTGAATATCTGGCTATTATGCACCAATTCGCTTTTACTTTTAAATTGAAAAATTAAATCAATATTGATTGATCACTCATCCGTCCCAAAATTGGTTTACTAGTCTGGAAAATTTTTTTTTCAAACTAATAAAATAAATATTTTCCAATTAGTAAACTTTTTAAATTGTTAATAAATTTATTTGAACAAGTATTGAAAGCTTTTAATTAGATAAAACTAATTAGAATTTTGACTATCAAATGAAGCAATTAAGTTTAATTTTAAATTAGTCAAGAGAAAAAAAAATTTATTTTATTCTAAGTTAGAAAAATAATAATAATTACATACACAATAAGATGTATTCAATTGTCGAGAAAAAAAAAAGAAAAGAAAAATATAACAAATTCAAAACACAAAAATATAAATACTTATTAAAGGTAAAAATAGGAAGATAAATAGATTAGTTAATTTTAGGATTTTTTTCACTCAAATGAGTCAAAGATTTGGATGAATCAGATAAGAATGGCGGCAGATTTTGCTTGGAAGACGAAAATGAATTTTGGTACGCACCGGCAATGGCGGCCAGATTGGACAAAACAAAATCCAATGGATTTGGTCTGGCTAAATTTGGCGAATATCTTGTCTTTTCAAAACTGCTGAAATTTTGCATACTTTTATCATTAATTTTAAAACTATTTGCTTCATTTTGGCCCTCTTTTTTATGATCTATTTGATTTGGAAAATGGTTTGTTTTAACTAATTTTTCGGTGGCAAAATGATGACCAAATTGGAACATATCTGCCGCTTGTCTCATATTTTTCATTTCATTTGGCATGTGAATTAGACTAGATATCGAATGGAATACATTTGACTTTTTGGAATCTACTGGTTGAGCAATTTGTGCCTCTTTTCTAAAAGTATCATTTGGGTTCAAGTCCATGCTGATTTCTTTGGAGTTTGATTTTTTGGTATCAATTGAATCATTAAGAGCCGAATTTTCATTTTCTTCTTCATCACATACAGTGCTTAAATCGTCTTCAATATCATCACCATCTGTTGACTCATATTTGCCGTCTTTTTTGGGCTTTTTTTCACTTTTTCGCCACTTCGCTCTTCTATTTTGAAACCAAACCTAAAAGTTTTAAATTAAACACATTTTCTCTGTTGTTCAATTCAATTGTGTTAATTGATGCACTTACTTGAACGCGAGCTTCGGTCAAATTTATACGCATGGCCAAGTCCTCTCTGGTGAACACATCCGGATAGTGCGTCTGCTGAAACGATTTTTCCAGCTCTTCAAGCTTCAATTTAATAATTTGTTTTTAATTTTGAATTTTAGAAAATTTAAATTTCTTTCTCACCTGCTGAAGTGTGAAGGTTGTTCGGTTTCTGCGCTGTTTTCTCCTCGAGCTGAAAAGTGATTCATCATTTGACGCCTCCGGCACACAAAAGTTACCAACTTAAATTAAACAAAAAATAAATATGATCAATTAATTGAATTTTTGAATTTGACACGCTGCTGTTAGATGTGTCATTGAATTAAAATTTAATTCTAAATTACAATTCAAATATGGTAGCTGCTGGTTGTTTATGTTTGGGTAGTTGAAGCAAAACATTGCTAAATTTTGCTACTTGATTTTTTGGAAACTTCACTATAGCTGAAATCTAAAGTGAAAATAAAATTAAAACAAGTTAAAGAATTTATATGATTAAGTGAATGATTATGATATTGATATCAAATATATCAATCTAAATAGCTCTAGTTATCAATTGTGTTTAAATTATATCCTTTTTATATATTTATTTCTAAATTGAAACTTGCTTGCAACAAACAACTGCACTTGATTAATTAGTCGGTGATACTTTGGTATTTATAAAAAGGAAAAAACAACTTGAAAGAAAAGTTATTAATTTAAATTTCAAATTAATTTTGTAGCGTTTGATTTGGGCTCGATTCGTAATCGATTCCCCCCAATTGAGAGCCAAGTGTATGTGTCGCTAGCAATAAAGTTAAATTATTATCTCGTTAACAAGTTAGTTAGTTAGTTAGTTAGCTAGTTATTTAGAAAAATGCTAGTCGAAATTGTATTAATTGCAATTAAAAAAAAAAACGAAAACATGTTTTAGATTAGCTTAAGGGCATAAACTATCTTTATTAGCTTCAAAATATAAATAACAAATAACTTTGATTAATTTAAATAAGAAAGGTTCATTGAACAATAATTGAACACAAACATACACTTCCTACTATTTTTAAGCACTTCACCAGACTCTTCTTAGTATCATTATTAATAAAGGAGCGAACAAAATTAAACAAATTTGTTAATTCAATCGTATTTGTTCGCTTTTTTTTTTCTCTCATTTTTTTATAAATAATTTTTTGCTCAAATTGAATATTTAGCCAAGAAAAAAATAGCTTCTAAATTAATTTTAATAGACTTTTTTTTATTAATGACTTCAATAAAAAAAAATACTTGAAATATTTGTCTAACTGCACTTTATATTATATGCTTTTCGATTTAGCCGATTAGACTAAATGATTTGCATGAAACTTGATAATTTAGCAAGCATGGGTGAACCCAATGTCATACTGTGAATTAAATATATAAATTTAATTTGTGTCTCTATTGAAATCTAATATTTTTTATTAAGTGTTTTGTTTTAATTAATTAAAACAATTGATTTTTAATTGGCACTTTTTCAATTTTCTTTGTGTGCTCTGAGACCGGAGAATTTTATTACAATTCTAATTCCTCATTTTTGTCATTTTAATTTGCTAATGAAATAAGAAAAGATTGAATTTTAATCTTGAAGTTTTGTTTTTTTCTTTTTATTAAAAGACAAAAATTATATTCGACCAACTACAAAATAATTTAAGTAAAAATTGAAATGAAATTTTTCTCCAAACGAAAAAGAAAAAATGTCTGAATTAGTCATTTTGTCGCAAATTTAAGTTTTTAGGTTAAATAATTAATTCAATTGAGTTGGTTAGATTTTTAACTTAGAGAAAAAAAATTCTTTTCCCTAGAACGTTTTAGCTACTTAATTTCATTATGAAGAAACAAATTGAAATTTGAAAATTCAAGTTTCCCAAAGCAACCAAAACACTGTTTTATGATCTGTTGCAATAACAATTATCGTCAATTTTCTAATTAAGACTTCAATAATAAATTTTCTTTTTTAATCAAAAATACATTCTGAATTAATTCATTAGAAAGATATATAATTACAAATTGATATATTAAATTGTAAATAATTATAACAGCCATCACAACTATGACAATAAGTCTCGCAAAAAGCAAATTATTTTTAAGCAAAACTAGGCATCTAGTTCTTTTTTTTTTCATTTTATACGAGAATCTCATGTTTCATTGATCATTAGGCTAATTAAAATTTGTTTCCGATTTTATCGTAATTTTCCACTCAATTAAGGCTCAAGTAAAAATTTAAAAACAAATAAAAAATTTAATTTCAAAATTTTATTAAAATGTTATTAAATCCTAGATAGATATTACTACGCTAATACGAAATGATTTTCTATTGATTAATAAAATTTATCTCAACATTTGAATCTTGACCACAAAATTTCTTTTTTTTTAAAAAAAAAAAAATAATAAAAAATAATTTAAAATCTTATTGCCAAATGTACCTGAAGAATTTTTGAAATACTCATCAGAAATTGAACCATAAAAATGATTTAAATATTTAAATTGGTTTTTGATAGCCAATATTTCACTTTTGGGAGTATAATTAATATTAATTTTGTCAAGATCATCTCGAATTTCCGAGTTGGTTAACATTTCAGTATACTTGGCCAAGTTCAAATGATCAATCTAAATTTTATTTAATGAATACTCAGCTAATGACTAAAAAAAAATTACTGATAAACTAAAGTAGTAATCAGTTTCTTCCAATGGACATAGAAAACCTCTTCCAAATAATTTTTCTAGTTCAATTTCAGTCAAGCCTAAAGTAAAAGTTAAAATTTATGAAAAAAAATATTTTTTTGTTACCTTTCCAATCATTGTCACACAAATTGTTTTCTACAAAAAGATCATGAGGGGTTTTGTTTGAAAATATTAGAATGGACTCAAGATAGTGTTTTTTAATTGTTTTCATTGATTCCATTACAACAATCTAAAACAAAAAAAATAATAATTTAAACTAATTTTTTTTTTAAAAAATAATAACCTTGAGATCGCTTTCGCTCAAGCGAATTTTGCTTGACTCATGATTTTCAATTAATTTGTTTAGGTGTTTTAAGCGCCTGGATAAATTTAAAATTTAAATTTACTAAAAAGAAAATAAGCACAAATTTTTTTTATATCACTTGTTTGCTGCATTTTCATATTTTTCAATATTTTCGCTTACATTTTCACTGACTTGTTTGAATGGTTCTAAACTAGCGTTAAGTTGGAGAGAATATTTTTTAAATATTTGATCAATTAAATTTCTAGATTAAATTTTTTCTTTAATTAATTATCAGGAAAAAAAAAATTTTTGTACTTAAAATTTTTTCTAGGCTGTTCCAGTACAGAATGAATATTTTTTAGGTAGGATTTTACGATTTTAATTTCTAAGGCCACTTCTAGTGCTGCCAAAATTTGTTCCGGTTTAGCCTTTTAGTAAGACAAAAAAAAATGAGACAAAATAAAATGTTAAATTATTATTCTACTTGAACAAAGTGATCCAAAGCAAGACCAGGACCTTCTACTCGTCTGGCAATGAATGTGTCACAGGATGGAATTTTGGCGTTTCGTTTTAAGACTACATGAAATATGAAATTGTCCCAAAGTCGTCGTGAACTTGAACTTACCAAAGAGACTTGAATTTAATTTTGAATTAAAAAACTAGAAAAAAAATGATCTCTAAATTACAGATAAGAATTGCCAAACTAGTGATCGGACAAATAATCAATGAAGTGGCTAACGCAGACACTGGTTGGAGAGTGCCGCAAATAAAAAAATCCCAAATAAGAATGCGAATAAGTCGGAATAATCTCGTTAAATAAGAATTGCCTAGAATAAATAATTTAAAATAAAATAAGAAATGCTTTCTTTGTAAAAATAAATAGCTAACCAAGGTAGTCCCAGTCCCATATGAGTACAAATCCCAAATGTTGAATAATACTGAATATTGGCACCCTTAAATTTTTTTTCATATTAGATTTGATTCAGATTCTTAATTTATAATTATTACCACAATGGCGTAGTAATACATAGTGCTAATGAACTAAACGAGCAAGTTAAGCAAACAGCTGGATTTATCAAAGTAAGACCAACAGTTCCAAAAAATCCTTTGATCACATAGTTCCAGAAGACATTGAATATTCTTTGCAAACCTTTGCCGATCAGTCCCCTGTCAGGAATTGACTCAAATTTTTGTCTTGAGATTCTAATATGACTCCACAAAGCACGTAGTCTAGAAATATAACTATTGACTTTAGTTCGTGATCGAATTAAAGTACCCTGAAAATTTTTTTATTTTTTAGTTTTTAAAAATTTAATTTAATTATTTAATTATGTCTTACACTCCTAGGGTTAATATCTTTACCCGGGTAGAATGGTTTAAATGAAAACAAGGCTGTTAAGCTAACCGGAGAGCTGAAAGGAATCACAATCTTATAATTTTTATTAAAAATAAATTTTTAAAAGAAACAAATTTTTTACTCCAAACAAAAAGATGAAGTTCAAAAAATTAACTCCGGTGCGCATAATAAAGTTAGTCCATCTCCAAAATGGATAACTACTGCTATTCTTATAATAGATTGATTTTTCTAATATATAGTTTGGTGACTTTATTTTTTATGTATATAATAAAATTTATTTTAAATTAAATCTTAAAATTACATGTTTTCCAACATTTTTAACAATATAATTTCTCGGAAGCCAAATAAATCTTTTAAAATAAAAGACTTTAACAGGATCTTTTATTTTCTCATATTTTTTGACTAAAAAATCAGCTTTCTAAAATTTTAAAATTAATTTTAAAAAAATGATCGACTCTAAATATTTTAATTTACTTGTTTGAAAAATTCCATTTCTCTTTCGAGAAAATAGGCATTTTCGTGCAAATTTTGTTCTTTGCATTTTTCAATTGAACGCATGTGTATCTCATAGGGATTTTGGTTTGTAATTCGTTCCTTAAAGTTTAATTTATAGAAAAAAAAATTGATTTACTATTGACTAGTTCTTTTTTTACTAGTTCAGCTTGCATTTTTTCATTAACCCATGGTGAAATAAGAGACCTTATTTTATATTGTTTTAAATTCTCGCTATATGCATCCATGTGATTCTTTATTTCTTGTTGACATTCTTCCATAGTCTCTTTAATTATTAGAGTCGATTTAGATTTGTTTATTAACAAATCACTTAAACCCGGATGTAGTGCCTCCAATTCTTGACAATTTCTTATTTTGTTGTATATCACTTTGACAAATTCTTTGAATAAAATTTTTTCTGTTCTATTTTTGATTTGCTCTTTGCT
Source organism: Brachionus koreanus (assembly GCA_016987375.1). Taxonomy (NCBI): domain Eukaryota; kingdom Metazoa; phylum Rotifera; class Eurotatoria; order Ploima; family Brachionidae; genus Brachionus; species Brachionus koreanus. The sequence goes on along the minus strand of PJRA01000453.1, from coordinate 310,983 downwards.
CAAATTTTCACCTTAATTTAAATAATTAATTTTAATTAATTAAACTAAAAAATGAATACTTTTGAAAAGATCGATTGTCTCAATTTTAAGTCGGTCCAAATTTTCTTTTTCAGTCTTATTAAGAACCAGTTTATCCATCAAAGATTTTAAATTATTGTTCTCAGATAAATCTGGTAAGAATAAGTTTAAAAATAAATTCTAAATTCAAAAACAAAAAACTACCGTTTTTGAATAAGTAAATGTCAACATTTAGATTTTGAGGAGTAATGAAATGAAAAGGGCCACTCTATAGAGAACATTTAATAATTTAATAAAAAATTTTAATGCTTATATCATTTAAGATTACATGAGCAACCAGATCTGCAAGCAAAAATTCATTAAGATCCTTGCGAATTTTGTCCGAATAATACCTGGTGACCATGGCTGGAACTCCAAAAAAAATATCTAATAAATTTTTAAAACCAGTTAGCCATGATTTTAATCCATCGAGAAAACTGAATCTTCTAGCATAAAATCTCCTTTTTGCAGTTATTATCATCAGAGACAATGCAATTGAAATTTCCTAAAATTATTTAATAAATAAAATTCAAAAAAAATTAAATTAATATCAACTTTGTAAAAAGTTTTTTTAGTATTCAAACTGCCCTTTTGAATCCATTTTGCTAGCACCCATTTATGACTTTTGCCTTTGAATATTTTACTTTCAACTTGAAATGAGCCAGTCTTTTTAATCGAGTCAAGTTGTTGCTTGTTTAAACGCCTGGTTTTACCCGTGATCGGATCACGTGACACTTCTTCCAATTCATTCTCGAATGAAATTCTAAATAGGCTGCTTTCCTTTTAAAAATTTTTCAAGTTGAAAAAAAATTTCTAGAAATTATTAAAAAATCATACTTTCGCTAAAGGGCTTTCATTTTGATCGATTCCAATGATAGATGGAGGAAAAATAACTGGAACATCTTGCCATTGAAAAAGTGTATCTGACACAATCTTAAATTTTCAGCTAGAAAATATTGAAAAGTTAATTCAGATTTTTTTTACTTTGACAAGCTTTTGGTCAATAAGCTCTAAATCATCCAAAATTTCGTTGTAAAAATCTGGATAATTTTTTCGCTGAGTTTCTTTAAGGTGAATTGGCTTTTTCTTTTTTTTTAAAGCGTTAGAATTTTTGAATAATTTAATAATTTAAGTTTACGGTAAATTTAGGGGGAAATTCATCAAAAATGGGAGCTAATGAGATACTAGGACTTTCTTGAACTTTCAAAATAGAAAACTCATCATCAGAAGATTCATTTGATTTTATGTATGACATTTCATATGGTTTAGTTTTTGTGAACAATTTTAAGAATATTGTAAAAAAATAAGCTAAAAAATCACAGTCTTTTACATTTATATTCGAAAACAAATGGAGTGCTTTCAATGAATAATTATACTCAAATATTACAGGTATTTTTTTGAAACCAAGATACTTTAATTACGAAATTAAAAATTTATTTTTTTGATAGTTTTCAGTTCAATTTTAAAAAAATAAAAACTTTTTTTAGTTTGATTAAAGAAAAATATATATATAAAAATTTTTAACGCACTAGTATTAATTGCCTTTTTATTTTCTAAATTCGTAATTTATTTTTCCTTTTTAATTTAGATTTTTAAAATTAATTTAAATAATCATAATTTTTGCTAATAATATAGATTTAAAATAGAATATTTTTTCTGCAAATTTTATTTTTAAGTTTGCTAAATTTTTCAGTAGTAAGATTCAAAAAAATTTCAATTTCAAGTTGAAGAATTTGCGATAACTATACTTTTAAAATGAATGTCAATTAATATTTGATTATTTGTCAATAGTAAGAGCATCAATAAAAATTAAATAATGTCAATTATTTTTTATTTAAATTTTTTCTATTTATTTTATTTTATTTAAAATACAGTTCGGCAAATCCTTGGTCGCTTGGAATAGAAATTTGAATCACCAAATTGAAATATTTTGCTAAAATATTAATTATCAATTTAGAATATTATCCCTGTTCAACAACTATTTTCAACAAGATCATATTTGGTTACGCTTAGAAGAACTGCGTATTGCATGGGAAACTAGAGAAAGACAAACTGACGAAATAAGAC
>PJRA01000453.1:241803-308815 GCA_016987375.1 Brachionus koreanus | reverse complement strand
AAATATTTATATATAAAGTAATTCACAGACATAATACTGTAAATAACGGTGTATGTTATCAATTGTGCCATTTATATTTATTCAATAAACTAAACTAAACTATATTTGGGACTATTAAGACTATTTTTTTGACAGTATTCGTAAGATTAATTATGAATAAACATAATTTAATTATTGTGTTGCTTAAAATCCAATCCATTTTATTTTGATTATAAATATTCATTGAAAAAAAAACAATGGCACGACAAAAACAAACTGCTCGTAAATCTACCGCTCCAGGAACATCTCAAGGAAGCGAGTCGGCTAAAAAACGACTTGCGACCAAAACGGCCAAAAAGAGACCAAGTCAAGTGGAGAGACCAGTTAAAATTTATAAACACAGACCAGGCGCTTTGGCCCTTAAAGAAATCAGACGCTACCAGAAATCAACTGAATTGCTTATTAAGAAACTACCGTTTCAGAGGCTTGTAAGAGAGATAGCTCAGTATTACAAGACTGATCTCAGATTTCAAGGCTCGGCATTGGATGCGCTTCAAGAAGCTTCTGAGTCATATTTAGTTGGGTTGTTTGAAGATACAAACCTATGCTGTATTCATGCAAAACGAGTTACTATAATGCCGAAAGATATTCAGCTAGCCAGACGAATAAGAGGAGAAAAATCTTTATAAGTCAAATTTATGTAATATTTAGTATTTAATATGATTGAAATAGTTAAGATTTTTTTTAAAAATTCTGTTCATTTTTGTTTAATTAAAATTAGAATAAAAAATTAACCAAATGAAAATATTTCGTAGTTTTTATAAATGTTTTTATAAAACAAATAAACATTTATTTCGAAGAATTAAAAAATTTTTACTTTTTTTCATAAATAAATCTTTATAGATTTAATTTTATCTCACTTTTTTTTAATTTGATTATGTACATGCTCCGAATTTTAACCATATAAATGTGATATAATCATAGAGCCATGTTAATGTTCTTGCATTATTCTTGAATATATCTTTAAAAAATAAACCAAGATGAAAGAATAAAAGCTTTAAAAAAATTTATTTTAATAAAAGTTTCAAGTCTTTTAATACTTTTATCTTTTTAGAATAACTAATGCTTGTGTTATCAGTAAACATTTTAAATTCGAAATTTTCTAAAAGAAAGGGATCATTCACAAAAAAAAAAAGTTTTATTAGGCCTTGGACGACAAGAAAATTAACCTGTTGATATATTTTTAAATTAATAGATAATTCATTGAATTGCAAATTAAAAAAATTTTTTCTTAGGAAAAACATTAGCAATTAAAAAATGTAACCTTACATTTAGAGATGAACAATTGTGTATAAAGCATAATATATTTTTCACAAATAAAATTGAAAATGGATTCAAATTTAGAACTTCGAGTTCATCGAGGAGATTTTTTTACATAATTGTATTTTTTTCCCAAATTAATTTTAAACCTCTTACTTTATGATTAGAGATATTGATTTGCTTAAGCAAATTGTCTTTGCTAAACTCCGGCCAACCTGGAAACAAAACTTAAACTTTACAATGCTGTATCAAAAAACAACACTGATGTACAGAAGTAAATTTTTGGAGATGTATGAATCGGACAGGAATAGTGAAATTGGAATGACATGTGGAGAAGCAAGGGTATAGGCAAAAGATCAACTTGAGTGGAAATCAAAAGTAATGGTTCAAAGTATTTTAGTAAACAATTTTATCGGATAAAAGAGAAGTTGATGAGAAACAGCCAAAATCGTGTGGCAAATATGGTATTAAAATGATTAAGCTAAATGAAAAAATTTATAGTTAATTTTATGAATGAAATTTTAAACGTTATGATTCTATGCTCTATAAGAATTGAAAAAGAAAAAAAAAATATGATTAGCTAAATTTTCTTAGACTATTTATTAGTATTTTTAAATTTATTCTTTTTCTTTATGATTTATATCCTTTATTTAATTTTTTTTCTTCCTTATTCACCTAGAGTTATTTTTTGATTTCTACCTAAGTCGATCTTTTGTCTCTACCCCTGCTTCTCCACATGTCATTGCAATTTCAGTGAGCTCTTTTCTGATTGTTGCACTTCAAGTAATTGCTGGTATTCCTACTTTTCGCCTGTTTTGCGGTGTCCATTGCAGTACTCTTTTTGTATTCCATTTTCTTCCATCCTTAGTATATGTCCTAGCCACTTAAGCTAAAAGTGTGGAAAAGTATTAATACTTTTCCAGTCAGCTTCAGACATCCCAAGTATGTATGGTAGTATACATTAACATTGTTTTCACTATACTATTGTATAGCTTAAGGTTTGTCTTATTGCTGTAGCCCGTATATTTCCATACTGGTTTGAGTCTTGCAGTTGATTTAGGATTATTCACAAAACCTTGGCTTCAATTATATATTAGCTTCTGTTTTTGCTAAATAATTAAAAAATCTTTAATCGGAATTATTTTCATTCTTTTGGGATTATATTTATTTCTACAGTCATAGATGGACTTTTTCAAATTGATTATAAAATAAATTTTAAAAATTTCTGTTTTCTAGTTTTTTTATCTTAAATAAAATCTTATTTTTATACATTTTCTTTTTAATTATTCAAATAAAAATCAAAAGCATTCTTTATTTTACATAAAATTTAAAAAAATGTAAAAATGCTGCACTGTTTTATTGAATAAAATAAACATGTCTTCAAATTAAAAATTAACAGACTTACAATTCTATTAATTTAGTGATAAAAAAATTGAGATTAAAAAAATGTGTATTTTTGTGACACTTTTTTTCGTTCTAATCAAAGAAAAATTTGTTGAAGGAAAAAACTGTTGAATTCAATAAGAGAAAATAAAATTTTCAATTTATTTGACATTGCATATTTTGCATAATTTTGAGCGGATTATATTTAAAGGGGTAAATGTTAAAGGTTTTTAGAAGAGAAAATAAGACACAATATGTGTCAGTCTCGAGTTTTCAAATTGAGAACGGTTTTCTACAATGATCCATTATATCATGTTCAAATGAAAAACAAAAAAGTTTAAATCTAACAATAAGTTATGACTTTTTAGCTGTATAGTTAACGACTGTGCGGTATAACTAAGAGCTAATGAAAAGAGCTTTATTAAAATTCATATTCAACCATCAACTATAAAAAGCTTAAAATCCTCTTAACCTATTTTAAACATAATTTACCTTTCTATTTCTAGACTTTCTTTTCTTATCTTTGTGAAATGTTAGCCTGATTTCAAAAATTCAAAAATGCTCGGAATATCACTAATCTAATTAAGGTTATAGACTATCGAAATAATTTTAAAATGGGAGGTTATGAAGCAAACTTTAATCCACCATTAGAAGACAAATATAAGTGTCCAGTTTGTCTAGCTGCTTTAAGAGACCCAGTACAGACTAAATGTGGTCATCGACTGTGCTCCTCTTGCTTTAAAACTATCCGAGGGTATTTTTGAATAATTTGAAATATTTTGCTCTAAAACTAATTTTGTTAAATCACTTAATTATTAAGCGGTAATTGGTATTTCAGGTGTCCAGTAGATAATACATGGTCAAATAATGTTTTCGAAGATAATGCTGTAAAACGCGAAGTCTTATCCCTAAAAGTCAATTGCTTTAATTCTAACTGCGTTTGGACAGGAGAACTCAGGGAACAACAGGTCTTTAATTTGTCTTATATTTTGTCTTTTTTTGTTTTTGTTTTTTTTTTTTAAATTCAATTCTTTTATTTAGAGTCATTTAAAAAATTGTCAATTTGAAAAAATCGAGTGCCCAAATAAATGCAAAACGGACGTAATGCGTCTTGATTTGGACAAGCATTTATTAGAATGCCCGCTCAGACTCGAAAAGTGCGAACATTGTAAAATAGAAGTGGTTGTTACACAATTGGCGCGGCATCATTTGTTGATGTGTCCCAAATTTCCGGTAAATTGTCCGGTGTGTGGAGAAACTGAAGTTATGAGAGAGAACATTAACGGACACATAAATATAATTAGCGGCGATTGTCCCATGGTCGTCGTGCCTTGCTCGTTCAGACACATTGGCTGCATGCACCAGGACCAGCGATGCAAAATGAGCAAACACTATCAAGAGATGAATACACAGCATTTGATGATGCTTTCTACTCGTCTTGTTGATTTGGAGACCAAACACAGACTCGACTTGGAGTGCTGCGCCAAAAAATTTGACCTTTTACTAAATGATCTTAAGCAGCGAATAGATATAAGCGAAAAGCGGAACATGCAGTTAGAAAACGAGCTCAAAGAGTACAAACTCAAACTGGGTCTCAATTAAATTTTATATATCTTTTTTATTTCAAAAACTAATGACTTTGTTTTATTTAAAATTGTTTTTTTTTTTAATGTAAACCTAAAAAACTAGGTGTCTTAGAACGCAACTGTATAGAAAATGTTTAATTTTGAAGTTGTTTAAGTTGTGTGCAAGACTGATAATTGTTAATGATTATTTTTATTATTTAAAACTAGAATTGTTGATACAAAAATTATAATTAAAAAAAAAAGCTAATTGTCAAAAAAATTGTTTTACTGTAATATTTTTATTTTTATATTTTTATGAAGCTATTAAAGCTCAATTTATTAAAAAAAATTTTCTTTTGACTTTGTAAAAAAAAAATTATGACTGTAAATAAAAATTTTTTATAATTAATATTTTTTTAAATTTTTTCAATTGCTTCTTAATAGTTAAGTTTTGAAAATTTGAATTTTTTATTTCGATTACTGTGAACCCTTACGAATTGGCTAAACCAAATCAAAATGCGAATTTAAACTGCTAGTACATGCACTATCTACCATTATTAAATTTAGATGTGCGCAGAAAAAAATATAATTTTTTTCAAGGAAGCATTTAAGTATCAAAAATAAGAGCAATATTTTCTTTTTATTCTTGAAAATCAATACCGTCTTCAAAGGCTATGTTTCTTTTTGTAAAAGCAAGGTCTATTAAACTTTTTTTAAATTATATTTTTTTTTATCAAGCAACTAAATTAATCTGGTCAATTTAAATAAAAATAATTCTCATTAAAAATTAAAAAAAAAATCAATAAAACTTTGAGTCAAAATTAATTGATAAAAGGCTATAAAATAAAAAAATACTTTTTAAGAAAACAAAATTTAATGTTAATAACTTTTTGCCAAAAATATGGCTTATTTCATTTTCGGACAGAATGTCATCATTTTCTTTAAAGGAAAATTGATTGTAAACAAAAAAATTCTCTATGAAATAGCACTTTTAAAAACATAAAAAAAAGCAAATTTTATTCATTTAACTTTATTTCAAAAAAACAAAAATAATCAAAAATTCTAATCCGATAGGAATTTTATAAATTCATTTCTCTAAATTTTGATATCATGAACATATAGGCTTGATAGGGTCTCGGACTCAATCATTAAGCCGAAACGCAAGCAAATCTCAAAAATCTAATTTTTTCAATAACTTTGTCCAAGAATTAGATAAAATCAAAAAAATTTGAGATATTAAGCATAAATTTTAACGTTGAATTCGAATTTATCATCGAAATTTTCCTATATTTTGTTAATTTCAATTTATTTAAATTTTAGTGAAAAAAAGGTGGTTTTGGCGCCAGAGGACTGGTTCCCAGGGGATAGGGTAAAGTCAAATTTTTTATTTGAAATTTTAGCGTAAAAAAGGACGCTGAATAATCTAAAAATGTTTTTTTTTCCTGAAAAATCAAATTAAACATTAATGATTATTATTGTGATTGTTCTATGTTCCTGCTGGTCTTCCTACATTACGTCGCATATTTGGGTGATTCAAAAATTTTGAGTTATAATATCACTAGAATGCCCGAGGAGGTTTTAGACCCCTTTTTGCAAAATTTTAACTTGAATTTTATCACATATAAATAAAATTTTGAAAAATGGCTAAAAATCTTGATTTTAATTATTTAGAATTTATTTATCTTAATAAATTCATTTTAAATTTTTATGAGAAATTAGCGGGGTCTTCTAGTGTTAAATTTCTTTAATCTATCAGAAAAAAAGCATTATTAGTTAACTAATTTTCAAAATTTAAACCATAAAGCTTTATAGATTTTAGCCATCTATCAGCAACAATTTCGATTGCTCTCTTTACTTTTGGAGCCAAAAAATTCACGACACCAACTTGGTTTTGTTTTAAGTAAAAGTCCGTAAGGAAAATGAGTCATTGAAGCATACATTCATTCAAATATTTTAGAATAAAGATCTTTAATCATCTGTAGGACTGTTTGGAACCAATTCAAAATGTATTACCTCTTGAAAATTTATTTAAAATTGAATTTCATAATTTTAGCTAAACATTTTTTTATTTAAAAAAAGTAAAATAAAATTTTTGGCTTCATAAATATTTAAATTTATTTTTTATCTCAAAACAAATTGGCAAATATTATTTCATTTACCACAATAGTGGTTTTTTGAACGATCCTTCCCAGTTAAAATTTTCAACAATATCAAACCTTTTTTCCAAAAAATTCAATCTATTTTCCATATCATCGAGCCTCTAAAAATCAAATTTAGTCAAACTAATTATCAAAAATAAGACTTGTTTGCCTTTCGGGCTGAATACATTTCCTAATTTTATTAGCCCATTTTTACCTTTAATAATTTTTTTTTTGTTAAAAGAAAAATTCTTACATTTTCCAAGTTTTTTTGAAGTTGATTCTGTGCATATTTAAACGCGGTTTCAATTCGAAAAAGTTTTTGATAAAAACCATATATGATAGACTTTGTTGCTAGAGCTGTAGTGACTCTATTCACTTTGTCAACTGAATCAATCGGAATTTTTCTTCTCACAATTGGCACATAGGGTTCAATTTTGTATGCATTTTTCTTGCTGCTTGTAGCAAGAGTGTCATTCAATGGAACCAAATTTCCTCGCCAATTGCGAACCCTAAAGTACAGATGCGACTCAAAATCAAACTCGGTCCTTATTTTGTTCCGTATGCTGTCCAAGCTCTCTTTTTTCTCTATTCTAACGCATTTGTATTCGGCTCGCTGTTTAAAAACAAACCAAACAATACCCATTACTGAATACTTTTTAATTTTTTATTAGCAAATATGAAAAAAAATCCAAAGATTGTTTATAAATTTAAATAATTTATTTAATAACTTTTAAATTAAGAAAGGTAAATTTTATTCAAAGGTGAGATTTTAATTTACATGATAAATTCTTAAAACAAAAGAAAATTTAAAGTCGATTAAAAGATTATTTTTTTTTTATGTTTCAAATAAACTCTTGAAAAATCCAGGTAATCCAAAATTTAGTAATCGATTTAATAATGTAAATATTGAAAATTTCTAATATAAGAAATAATTTGATCGAAAAAGCTTCGAATGGTTGAATTAACAATTGAATCACTTCGGTATAAGCCTGATATACGCAGCAAAATCATTCTGGCCGAATAGTAGAGCATATTTTTGATTACGTTCCATCGGTCAGTAAAAGACACCACACTTAAATTTGACACTGCACTGGAAAAATTAAGACTAAACAAATCTCTAAAGACTCCTTTAGAAGAAAAAATTAGATAAATTTAATATCAATTAACGTTGCTTACTGGCAACTGGTCGAACTGTTTTAGCTGCTGTTTGGGACAAAATTTCAAGCTTTCTTAAAAATTGATCAAAGACATCTCCCATCAAAGATAAGTTGACTTTTTTAACCAAATGAAACGAGTGTCTAATCAAAGACATCTCGTTTTGTGTGTGAATAAAAGTCTCGTTTAGCTCTTCTGATTTCAAGCTCTCAATTAATTTTGAATGAGACTGAGATTCGGCCGCTACTGACTGAATCAAGCTATCAGTCATGTCTTCGAATCCGGTCTCATCCAAAGTGTCTTCGATAACTTGATCCAAATTTTCGTGCTTAAACTTGGAATTTTTAACTTTTTTTTCAAAATTTTTTCTCAAATCATCAGTCATGTCATCAAGTATTTTATCAATCTCTTCATTTGAAGCCGAACTGTTCAAATTTTTTTTCTCTCCAATTCTGGTGCTGGTGAACCTAGGCTCAAATGGATCATCATGTTCAGGCTCTCTGCTTTTTCTTTCTTTCTGCATTCTGCTTTCATCTTGAATTACAATCCTTCTAGAACTATTTGTATCAATGTCAATTTGATAATATGAATCTCGTTGATCAGCTTTTATCTCTCTAAAAAAAAATTACATTTTTCCAAAACTATTGGCACAAAATTACATTGTGAAATATGCTCGGCTGGCCATTTCGTCTAATCTGAGTTGTGTGTAGTAGTGTTCAGAATCTAAAGAATCAATTGTTTGCTGTGTTTGTGACTGTTCATCTGGTTGTATTTCTTCTAGAGCGCTGAAATAGTATGTTTCATCGCTCGTGGGACAGTGAAACTCGTGCTCGTTCATGTTTACACACTCGTTTTTTTTTTCTCTCTCTAACCAGCTTTTTGCTTGGGCGTATTATCAAACAAACACTGAATGAAAATTTCTTAAATTTTCAAATCCTTGAATTCTATTTTGAATCTAATTTTCGATGCAAAACCGTCTTTTCATTTAATTTTTTTAACTTTAAAAAAAAAATAGAAAAAAAAATTTTTTTTCTCAATAACAATAAACTAATTAAATAAAATTTTATTTTTTTATTATTAATTTTGAAAAAAAAAAAATTTTTAAATAAGGCACAATTAAATAGTCCTTGTCGAAAAAAGAAAAAAAAAATTAAGAAAAAAATCTTAACTTACTGAATCAAAGCATAATTTAGAAAAATTTCAAATTTAAATAAATTTGTATTATTAATAGTTCCTTTAAAAAAAATCTAGCCAAAGATGAAATATAAATTAATTATCAAATTTTGATTTAAAAAAAAACAACAACAACAATAATTCAAAAATGGAAAGTCAAGTCGAATTCGAAGTAGCCTCATACATTTACAAAGTGTTTACTATAATTTTTTTAGTTGTTGGTTCGACTAGCAACATTTTGTCAGCGATTGTATATTCGCGCAAAAAAATGCGCCGATCATCCTATTCAGTGTATCTATTCACATTGGCCATAGTCGATCTATGCGTTACCGTAAACGGTAATTCAAGAATATTCTTGATGTCATATGAATTCGATTTTTTCAAATCAAATCAAACTGAAAATCAGAAATTATTCGATTCCATTTCAAAGCAGCAAATATTCAAAGGTTTCGATATAAGAGAGACCAGTTTGACCGCTTGTCGGCTTCATCGATTTCTAACTTATTACTTTCTGCAGCTATCGTCTATAATTCTGAGTCTGTTGAGCATTGACAGATTTTTTGGCTGTGTCCTAGTCCTCAAATCTAACCAGTTTTGCAAGCCAAGCATAGCTCGCAAGATAATTGTTGCAGTTATGGCAACACTATTCATTTTCAATGGGCATTTTTTGATATTCATGGGCGAAGAAATAGAAATAAAAACAGATGCTAATTTCAGCTTGAACATTATTCAGTGTAAGCCAAATAACTCATCACTATTTTACAATACAATGTGGGATTTCTACTTTTATGCGGATTCACTGGTCTATTGCATAATACCTTTTATAGTGATGATTACCTGCAACATTTCCATCATATTCAAAATTATATCAAGCCGGATCAGGTCAAAAAAAGTAGTCGTGACCAAAAAAAAGAGTTCTAACAAGAACTCGATTGCCAACAGCAATCGAACCATGTCTGCTACAGAAAGAAGAATATCATTTATTTTAATATTTATTTCAATCAGTTTTCTTTTCCTAACCATACCAGTATTCATTATGGAAAACTTGATAAGCCGGACAGATTTTAAGAGCCCAAAGCTTGAAGTAGCATTGGCAGTCAGTTACATGTTCATGTACTTGAATCATGTGATTAATTTTTTTTTCTATTGCTCTCTGGGACCGAATTTTAGACGTGAAGTTAAAAAGCTGTTTCCATTTTTGTTCAGAAACAAAATCAATCCGGTCAAAACAAGCAGATTCAACACGAACCAATTCGGAGCTAGTGGAAGTGTCAATCCAAAAAAGTTGATTTCAAGAGGCGAAGCGTCAACATTTAATCAAACAGTTCAGCCAAGCACATATGTTCAAAAGAGCAAATTTCGACTTCCTAGTCCCATAATAAAAACAGAAGACTTCAATGAAGCTGAATTACAAGTTTTATTTATGCCAAGTATTGATGAGAGTAATGGTTCACTTAAGCATGTTTATGACACTAATACTATGGTCTAAAGCGAACAAATTAAATTATAGAGTTTATTTTGTATATTTACCGAATTTTTATAATTTTAGATTCTAAGTCAAAATTTTAAAAAAATTATTGATTTAGATTTCAGCACATACCGCTATTATTTTTTCACTTAATTTAAACAAAAAAAAAATTTTTTTGTACATTTATTTTATTATATATTAGATTTAGATTTTATTTTTTTAATAGTTTTACTATCAAGTGGTATGAAAAAAAAATATCTAAATTGATACACTAAATTCAGAGTTGAAATTTTAACTAATGTACATGAAAAAATTAAAAAATAAAAAAAAATAATTTTTTTATTTAAAAAAACTGTTTAAATATTAAATTATTTTTTTAAAACACTGAAATAGTACAAATTATCATGTATCTATTAAAATAAAAATATTTGTATTTTTATTTTCTAATTTAATTATTTAATGTGCTTTTTTTAATTTTTATTTTTAAAAGAAAAAAGTCTAATTTAAATAAATCTAATCTAATTTTCAAATAAAAATTAAAATTTTAATTAAAAATTTTTTCTCTTTTTTTTTATTTTAAATAAATAATTTAGTAAGGCACACACAAAACAAAAAATTTAATAATTATCATCATCGTCACTATCATCATCATTTCCCAAACCCTGTCTGATCGTCTTGATCATTTCCTCCTCGGCTCTGTCAATTCGCGAGTTACGCTCAAAGTCACTGTTCTCATTTCTCTTGAGATCAGATGTAACAATGCCAAGACGATGCAACCTCCACTCAAAATCTTCTAGTTTAAAGTTCATTCCATTAAACGCCAAAGGTCCTATAATCTGGTTTTTAAGCTCATTTTCAAAGTAAATGAAAATTGTTGGCAAGTTTTTGTCTGGATAATTTGGTATGCATGTAGTCGAAATACTTTTTATAAACTTGACTGCTGGAAATTTTGCAGCCAATTTTTCCATGTGCTGGTTAATTAATGCACACAACGGAATTCTAATTTTAGCAAAATAATTTGAACAATAAATGAAATTATTTTAAATTTACCCTGATCTATACAGATGCAAGACGACCCATACACCCTCACCAGCTTGATTGACTTCTTTGACATAGTCAACAGCTGTTATTTCCATAACTCTTCCAAATTTGGCCTTTTCCTGCCTTTCTCTCAACTCGGCAAGTCTTTTGCGCCTCATCTCAGCCAGAATGCGCTCTTCTTCTTCGTCCTCAAGTTCATCCAATTCATCCAAGGTTTTTTCTTCTAGATAATTTTTGTTGAGTTTTTCTTGCACAGTCCTCTCCACAATATCTATGACTTGTTCTTCGGTAATTTCTTTTTCTTTTTGAGGAATAATTCCTTTGGCACGCAAAACATCGTTCCACTCGGTATCTTCATTTGGGTTCTAAACAAACACCTAGTCAAACATTCTATTCAAAATAAAATAAGTCTTACTTGCATGATTGTCTATTTAGAATAAATTCAGCTCTAAACACTAAATGGATATTTTTATATAAAAATAATTTCTAGACTTAAATTACAATAATTTATTATCTATAATTTCATTGAGCAAACTTTGTGAATACTACAGTTATCTTAAAGATAAATAGTAGATAAATTATAATATTTTTTTATGAAAGTTCACAATTAGTAATTAGTGTTGAATTTAAAAAATGTTCTATTAAGCAATATACTAATTTTATTAAATGCAAAAATAAATTTTTAACAAAACAAAATTTACGATATTTTTTCCATTTCATCCTAAAAAAAAATAAAATTTTTATTATTATTTTTTTTCTTAAAAAAATTTAATTTAATAAAATTGAATACATTCTGAATGTCATCTTGGTCTAGGACTGCACTTAATGATTCGACTCGACTCGATTCCTGTAGTTCACCACCTAATACCAATTCGTCCCATACAAAATGAGCTTTTTCAAAATTAAAAATTATGTCCAATTCACACACCTGTTATTTAGAGAAAATAATTAATATAAAGTTATTATTGAATACTTTAGATTACATTGGTGAAATATCTGTCTAATAGTTCAACATAGCGTTGAATTATTTCTAAAGCTAATAGTTCATTGTCATTTTTATCAATTAAAATGGAAAAAAATAAATTGGCATATCTTTTTTATTTTTTTTTAATTTTTAGCATAAGTACTGATTGAAAATTTTCATAAACTTGCCTTTGGTAAACAATTTTTTGATCTTTGTATTCGATAAAGTTGCTCGATGGGATTCTTTTTGTCAATATTAAAGCCATTACATCTTTGATTAATTTCTTTTTATCCTTATCTAATAGAGAGACATACCACTTTTGAAGTCTGAGACGAGTTTGGGCATTGAAGAGTATAAGCACGGATATCTTAATGGATAAATGTGAAAAATCTCAATCAATGTGTTCATTTACCATTTTAAAAATTGCATCAAAATCGGTTCAGATGTAAAAAGATCTAAAAAAAAAGTACTAAAAATAATTTTTAAATGTCATTAAAATTATTACACGAATTTATGACTATTGAATTAATTATAATTTAAATTTTTATCTTTGTTTTAAAATTTTGTGTTATAATTTTTTTTTTGCAATTTAAATTTTTGATTTAACCTAAATAATGGGATAGCAGAATTTTTTTCAATTTGACCTAAAAGCAATTTGCCATCTGATAAACATATTTAGATTGTGTGTCTTATCAATCTGCTAAAATAAAATTATTCCTTGAAATTATCAAAAAAAAAATTATTATTCATTATTTTTCAGATAAGTTTCTTTGTTTGAGCTATTAAGAATTCATGAAAAATATCATATGACTTTAAAGTTTAACAGCGACAAAAATATTTGAGACAAAGAGAGATTTTTAAAACCAATTTATTTGGATTAAATAATTAAATAAAAATACATAAACGGAATTAGATTTAAATATATTGTTTTTTAAAATATTCCCAATTGTTGCATTATTGTGCCACTTTCTTCCATTTCATCCTTCAAAAAAGAAAATAAAGTTAAAATGTTTTAAAAAATAAGAAAAAATAAAGCTAAGTTAAATAACTAGGCACAGCTAAACACAACACTGATTAAGGGTTAGTAAGGCTTAATATGTGAAATAAATTATTTTAAGTACCAAAGCCAAAAACCCAATGTATGTGAGTGAAAAACAAATTAAGAAATTGAACATTTATTTGTTAAGAAATATTTGGAATTAAATATTCTGTCACATTTAAGATTGACAAGACATAAAATAAGAATAAAATTCAGTTAGTCTTGTCAAACTTTTTTTTTTTAAATTAAACAAATATAAAAATAAAAAATGTTTTTAAATTGTCATTTGATTTAAATTAACCAAGACCGTGATCTTCGAAAAATCCCTGTGGTGTTTCTTCCTTTAAATAAAAAAAAAAGGATAAGTAAGAATGATTCAGACTTGGGCCAAATTTTCTTATCTCAAATAGAATAAAATTAAATTTTTTTTCAAATACCTCTTGAATCATGTCTTGATCAGATATAGCTTTGAGAACATTTTTTTTGCTTGTTTCCTGAATTTCACCACCAATAACAAACTCATCCCACATAAAATAGGCCTTTTCAAAATTGAAAATTATGTCCAATTCACAAACCTGATAAAACAATAAATTTAAAAAATCGTTCATTTTCTATCAATTCAATAGATTACACTTCCAAAATATTTGTCCAAAAGTTCCACATATCGATGAATGACTTCCAGAGTTAATAATTCATTGTCTTCTTGTTCTATGCAAGCACAAAAGTACAGACTAGCGTATCTTTTATAGACTACTTTTGAATCCTTCCATTCAATAAAACTGGACATTTTTTGCTTTCGTGAGAGAATCATCGCCACTAGTTCACGAATAATTTTCTTTTTAACCTTATCAGGATAGGCTGTATACCATTTTTGTAGACGCAATTTTCCTTGACGGCTGAAAAGCAACAAGAACTGAATCTTGAAAAAGAAACATGATGAACAAGTTTAGAAAAAGGTCCAACCAACTCACCATTTTACACCTTGACTGTTTTTATTAGTTTTATTTTTTCTAAATACTTTCACTTAGAATAATAATTATGTGGCCGAAATTAGCATTTTGTTTTTTTAGGTATTTTGTCTTATTTTTGACATGTTCAATCCAAGAGCG
Source organism: Brachionus koreanus (assembly GCA_016987375.1). Taxonomy (NCBI): domain Eukaryota; kingdom Metazoa; phylum Rotifera; class Eurotatoria; order Ploima; family Brachionidae; genus Brachionus; species Brachionus koreanus. Next base: position 294,478 of record PJRA01000453.1, on the reverse strand, counting down.
AGTATTCACAAATGACTAATTTTCAAAAATTTAAAAACACTAAACAAATTTAACAAAAGCTTGGCTAAATTGTTTTTAAAACAAAGAGCCATCCATTTTTTAAACAAATTTATTCTGTTACTCTTTATCTCATTTTATCAATTTTTAAATATTTTTCTATTCTTTTCCTTTTTTAAATTATACTCACTACATTTTATTATAATCTAAAGGAGCATTAGTTCGTTACAGAAAACCAAAAAATGAATAAATCAACATTTCACCAGCTCTGCATTATTCAACTTAATCAAGAAAATTAGGAAAAAAAAAGACTTGTAACAGGTGATGCATAAGTAAATGGACAAAAAATAAAAATGATATTAAGTTCTGTTTTTTTTTGAGAACATTTATTATACAAAGTTCTGTTTTTTTTCTGATGTAAAGAATTTATTTTTCAATAGAATTATGATTTTTAAATAATGAAAAAAATCCATCGTGAACGATTTTTCTGAGCTTTGCTTTGACCCCCGTCATAACGTCATAACGGAATCTGTTGAGGCTTGCCAAACTCCCTCGTATAATTTTTCACTCAAACAACCGCAGAAATTTTCGACTGGGCGCGCTTGAGGGACATTTGGCAGGTTGATATCTTTGGTCACATAATTTACATTTTCGTTCATCCATGTTGTGCTTACCATAGAATAGTGAGCAGACGCTAAGTCAGGCCAAAAAACGTAGTCAAGGTCTTCATGATACTCATGTATAAATGGGATCAGTCGTTTATTCAATCATTCGTCGATATAGATGCTCGAATTGATGGCAATCGACTTTGATAATCGAAAAAGAGGCTTAGATATACCTCGATCAGATATGGCTATCCAAACAAGCACCTTCTTTGGAAACTTCTCTTTTCCAGCAAACCGAACACTGTCCGGACAAGTAGACTTGTCATTTGTGTAATATCCAGCATTTTCCGGCATGTTGTCGCCCGCCAAAGTAAAGTACTTTTCGTCGTCCAAAATAAGCGAACATGGTGAACGATATAGCATTTGAAAGTTTTTTACTCAATTTCTTGGTTTTCTCATGCTGTACGGCGCTATATTTTGGTGTTTTTTCACGTTTACAATATGAAATATCCATTTTTGTTAACTGCCGGTCAACTGTTGTCTGGTGGACATTAAATTTTCTTTCTAGACGCCTTTGACTCACTCCAGTTCGGTTATTGGTCAATCGCTTCAGTTTTGTCTTCCTTGCAGCTGTCCAGGTAGTTGGACGACCCGTTCTCTTATCGTCCTTGATCGGATCTCCAATTTGAATACGGTTGATCGTATTATATATAGTTCTTCAAGCGATTCCTTGCTTAGTAAAGTGCGCCACAATGTCGGATTTTATTTTTGATTGTTTTTCGAAAAGCCTCTCGTTCAGACACAGAAAGTCCCATTAAAAAAATTTTTTTTTGCAATATTATAGCTAATTTTTAGTAGTTTATAAATAAATATATATATATGATCCCCTGATCATTTGCATGATCGGGCAAGTTAACTTAACTTTTGTCCATTTACTTATGCATCACCCGTTATATGTCTCAAATGGTTCAAGGCCTTGGCCAGGAAGTAAAATTGATACTTTTTTCAGAAATTTAATCAATATCAAATAAACATGCCTAATGTGATATCTAAAATAAATTGCTAATTTTTTTTCATTTTCAGAATTTTAGATTTCGGGTAAAAAATTTAGTTGTTGAACAATTATTTTAATTTTGTATTTATTTATTTAAATTTTTTTCAAATTTTTATTCATTTTTAATTTTAAACCATTGCCTCAATTTAATGAACGTTTAAAGATTAAATTAAATCAATTTTCCAATATAAGTTAAGTTTGAAAAAATCTCATGTGTCACCATACTATTTTAAATGCTTTACTTAAACAATCAACACTACAACAATACTTAAAAAATAATGCGATAAGGTTATATGTTCAAGGCCTTAGCCAGGAAGATACCACTAAGCAAAATTGATGCTTTGTTCAGAAATTTAATCGATATAAAATTAATATGCCCAATGTAATATAATTTTTGAATAGAATAATTTAATCTACTTTAAGATGCTTTTAAATTATGAAGAAAAACACTATCTCAAGCTTCCTTGAATGCCAAAATTATTATTTTCAATGATCAGCTTCAATGATTCAAATACTCTTCAAATTTACAATTTATTAATCTGTTCTTGAAGTAGTTGGAACAACTGACATCTATCGATTCCGGCTGCAACTACCCGGCGGTCCAAGAATTAAAATATTTAAGAAGATATTTAAATTTTATTAAACTGATGTATGTTTTCAATAATATTTTAATAAAAAGTTTCAATACATTTTTTTTGAAGAGAAATCTATCAGTTAGTTATTTTTAAAATTAAAATAAATAAAAACAGTTCAATTTTTTTGATACAATTTTCTTAGTTAAATAACAAGCTCTATGTAAATATTCTAAATTTTAAAAAATTTAAATATATCTTTTAAACTTTTAAAAAACAAAAAATAATCTAATGAGTTTTTAGATCATTTTTTTTTCGGTTGGTTGATTTTGAAATTAAAATTTCTAAGACAATAATAGATAGCATGGCTGGTGAATAAATAAATGAAACAAGTCTGAGAAATAGATAATTCTAAAATCCGGTATATTCTATTGAGAATAGACAAATAAAATTGAATAAAAATTGCAATTGCAAATTTCATCCAAAAATACACGTACCAAAACATACGTGTACTTTAACATAAAATGCTTTAAAAACTTCATAAATATTCAGATATTAGCAATTCATATTTCTTAACTAATTTGGCTACGTGTTTCAAAAAAATTCAAATATTTTTATTGTCAATTGTTCAAAAATGAAATTAAAAGAAATGAATAATAAGATGGCCCAAGTGGCCTTTTCGCCGGGCCAACTAAATCCAATTTACTTGGCGTCAGCAACAGCCTCGGAACAGAACGATTTGAGCGCCAACGCTCGACCGACTCTCGACCTTTACGAAGTGGACGTGACTAGTCCGAGCGCAGAGCTGATCTTAAGCGGCTCGACCGAGACCGAGTCCCGCTTTTCAAAGCTCATTTGGTCGGACTATTCTTCAACCAACAGCAAAAATCTTCTAATCGGTGGATTCGAAAACTCAAAAATTTGCCTGTACGACTATGAACACATCTTAAACAATTCAAGTTCGCTCATTCAATCTCTTGAAAAACATACTGGAGCTGTGTCATCCTTGGACATAAATCCATTTCAGCCAAATCTGCTCGCAAGTGGTGCCGGATCGTCGGACATATTCATTTGGGACTTGAACAACCCTCAAGTTCCCATGACTCCAGGCACCAAACTTCAACCACTAGATGACATAAACAGTGTGGCTTGGAACAAACAAGTACAGCACATACTGGCATCTACTTCGTCTGGCAAATGTGTAGTCTGGGACTTGAGAAAAAATGAGAGCATAATTAAAGTTAGTGATAGTGTGTCCAAAATGAGGGTTAAACTAGTGGGATGGCATCCGGACATTGCCACTCAAATGTGTTTGTCTTCCGAAGACGACAATACGCCTTATTTGCAAATATGGGATCTTCGTTTTGCAACTTCGCCAGTGCGAGTCCTTGAAGGACATCAGCGTGGAATACTCTCATTCAAATGGTGCTCTAGTGATTCAAATTTACTTCTCAGCTCTGGCAAAGACTCAAGACTTTTGTGCTGGAATCCAAATAATCCAACTGTTAATGGTGAAATTGTTTATGATTTGACTACAGTTGGTCAATGGTGCTTCGACTTATCTTGGTCTAAACGAAATCCAAATTTAGTTTGTACATCTTCATATGAATCTCAGGTTAATGTTTACTCGTTGATGGGTGGTAGATACAATGTGACTTTGACCACTTCAAGCAAAATAATGGACTCGTTTGGCGTAGATAACGACATACCTGGCTCGCCCACGGCCATTCCGCAACAAAGTGTTCAAATAGTCGAGCCATTGAAGATTGCGCCAAACTGGATGAGGAATACTTGCGGCGCCAGGTTTGCCTTCGGAGGAAAATTGGTCACTTTTGGCAAATATGTTGATGTTCATCATCCTGAACAGCAAATGACTGGACCCACTCAGGCTCAAATTTCTAGTCAAAGAGTTCTCATCAATCAAGTAGTCACTGATCAAAGTCTTGTGGAAAAATCACACAATCTAGAGAATGCATTACAAAATGGTAATTTAGTCGAATATTGCAATTTTAAAATAGAGAATAGTTCGGACAAAAATCAAGTGGCTATTTGGCAGTATATTTTGGTGAGTATTTTTATTAGAATTAAATAAAAAAAGTCGAAAGAAAAAAAATTTCGAAAAGAGTTTTAGCAAAGTATATTTAATAATAAAAAAAATCTGTTTTTTATAAATTAAAATATAGTTTTAAGGAAATGTATGAAAATTAAGATGTAAAAATATATTTTTTTATTTATTGAAAATTTTTCCATAATATTTTTAAGTGTTGTAATTAAATTTGAAATTTTTAGAAAAAAATTTATGTCAAAATTTTAAGCGACTGATAAAGAAAATTCTAGAGATTGAAAAAAAATGTTACAAATGTTAATATACAATCATTTTGTTTTAAAGAAAATAAGATCCTAAAACATAAAAGAGAGAAATGTGGTAAAAAAATTTAGGCCCAACTATTTATGATGGCTATGTTTTAAATAAAACTTTTATTTTTCATTCTATAATAAAAAATAGAATTTTCTCTCAAAAATAGCTAAAATATCTAGTTTTTAAGAAAAAATTTCATTAATTTTCGTATTCTCTAATTCGATTTTGCAGTTTTGCTCACTAACCAAACTCAACTTTGGTGTATACATCAAACATCATCTCGTTCATGTCATGTCATGTCATTAATGCATTGTTAGCTTTCAAACGCATGCACCAAGGTCTTTTCAAATTTTTTTAAGCCTAATGCAACCTTCAAACTTGACATTTTCGCTAATTGTAAAAAAATAAAATAGTAATCTTTTGATTTTTTTTAGAATTAAATTTTTAACACTAAAATTAATGCATCATTCAGATTCATTTTGAAATTCAAATGCAAATCGAAAAAAAATTCTTTCCTTCTTTAAATTTACTAAAACTTTAAAATAAATTTTCAAAAAATATACTTTTTTGTATCTTTTTATCACAAAACAAAACATAAACTTTCTTTTATTTCAGGAAATCGAATTAAAGTTTTTATAATTAAATGCTTATATACTTTACTTAATTATCAATTCAATTAATCATCTAAATTCGAATAACTTTAATATTTTATCCCTCGTATATGGATAAATAAATTAACAATGTTTTATTATTTAAGATTTGTTTTTAAATATTAATAACAAAAAAATACACAAATTACAAATAGAAATGTATTAGGATCGGAATTTCTTGAAAAAATTCAGATTTGTTTTTAAGACACAAGCCTTAAGTCAAGTCACAAATTTGTCTTTAATTTTTGTAACTTAGGCTTAAAACGGCGACTTATAAACAAGCCTGGAAAAATTTCTAATTTTGTTATGTAGACAAATTAATAAACTATTTAAATTTTTTTAAATGAATCAAAAAAAAACAAGATGCTTAGTTTTTTAAAGCTATTTTATAAAATTTTATTTCAAATTTTTCCAAAAGAGTCACAAAAAATCCCTCAGATTTTGTAGTGTTAATTTTAATATTACATTGGAAAATTTATTTTTATTTTTTTTCCTACTTATTGAATCTAGTTGATATTTAAGTATCAAAAATTATCCCAAATAATTTCACTAGTATAAAAATAAAAAATTTTGTTCTTCATATTTGATTTATTTTTTCTTAATTTAGGCTACTTTTGAGCAAAATAAAAATTCAAAATATTTGGAATTGCTTGGATTCAACAATGAAACACTTGACAATGAAGTAAAAAAGATTTTAAAAGAGCACCATCAAATTCACCAAAACGAAAATAATTTAGTTCAAAGCTTTGAAAATATTGGACTAAATGGTCAAAATTCTAGTGAAAATTCTTCTATGTTTGGCAAGTCAGAAGAAGAAAATGCTAATGATAACGCGTTTGATGACATAGCTCGATCAGTCTCACCGGTCAATCTTCACTTTAATAATCAAACTGAAAATTTAGTAACCGAATTGCTGCTTTTGGGAAAATATGAAACTGTTGTTGATATTCTAGTACAAGAAGAACGTTTTACTGAAGCAATTCTAATTTCAAATTTTTTTGACCAAAATTTACTTCAAAAAACCCAGCAAAAATATTTTAGACATTTTTATAAAAATAAATTTTCAAATGTAAGCTTTGAAAAATAGAGAAAAAAAAAAGGGGAAAAATTTTTTTTAACTTTTTGCTTAAGCTTCTAGAAAAATTAATCAACCGCAACTGGTCCGGCATTGTGTCCACTTGCAATTTAGAACATTGGAAAGAGGCACTGGCAACAATAGTTACATACACAAATGGCCAAGAACAAATGAATTTATGCGATGAATTGGGAAAACGACTTGAGAGCGATGGCAAGGCGGATAATTTAATCAGCGCTTGTGTGTGCTACATTTGCTCTGCTAATTTAGAAAATTTGGTAAATTGTTGGCAAAAGTGTCTCGGATCAGAGGAAACAGACACTTCTGAGTCCTTACAAGATTTAGTTGAAAAAATAATGGTTTTAAAGTATTGTTTTAAAAATTATCATCCAGAAATTTCTGCACAATTGGATCGTTCTCAATCACTGCACAAATTAAACTCAAAATTGGTCAAATATGCCAAGTTATTAGCTGACCAAGGCTGTTTTTTGAACGCATATGGCTATCTAAATGATTCAAATGATAGTTCTATTTTAGAAATGAAAGACAGAATTTATCACGTGCTTGATCCCATGATTATCCAGCAATTCAAGCTTCGAAAACCAGAAAGTCCATTTAAACCAGTACATCAACATCATCATCAGCCGGCTGCAAAAAGAAATTCATTTGGACATGCATCCCAGAGCTTAGCTGCACGAAGCACCAATATTTTTACCCCTGCCTCAACCACCACCCCCTCTGCACAGCAGTATGCATTCACAGGCCAATACAATAGCATGGCTCCTGTTAATCATCCAATGCCTATTTCGAATCTTTATCCAGCACAAGACTTGACACAGCGAAGCACGACACCGATCAATAAGACTTTATTTACAGCGGCAAACCCGGCTATTCCAGTGATGCCAGTTGGACCAATGCAATCAATGCAGTCTAAACCTCCCGAAGCATCTCAAAACACTGGTCAAACATTTTACACTCCTTCTCCAGTTTCAAATCAGCCTCAAATATCACAGAATCCACAGCTTCAGTCCTACATGAATACCAGACCAGCTACTGGCTGGAATGACCCGCCAATGGTTGTGCCCAAAGTTAAAAACACAATTGTTAATCAAACAGAAAAACCGGCTTTTTTCCAACCCAGTGTTCCTTCATCGATGCCTTTGAATCCTCCTCAAATGTTTCAACAGCCGCAGCAGGCTCAAAATGCTCCTTTTTCAATGCCAACTATTAGTCAAAATTTAAATACCAATATTAATCAAGTTTCTCAACCTCCTAGCGTAACAAATCCTCAAATAATGCCTCAACAGACCTTTCAGCCACAATTGATTCAACAACAAGTTAAACCAGTCGCTCAACAACCAGAAAAGCCAGTTGAGAAAGCTCCGATTCCCAGCGAACACTCTGAGCTTCAGATTGTATTCGATTCGATGCTTAACAAAACGCTGAGCATGAGCTCAAATGCGACTACTAAACGAAAATTGGATGATGTCGGCAGAAAACTAGAAGTATTGTATGACAAGCTGAGAGATTCATCAGTAAGAAAATTTGAAATTTTTAAAATTATATTTAACTAATTCATCATTTTAAAGTTAAGCAATAATGTGGTTATAAATTTGCATTCAATGGCTGAGTGTTTAAAAAGAAATGATTTTGTGTCCGGCTTACAGCTGCATTCACAAATAGTGGCAACTAGTAATTTTTCCGAAATTAGCGGTTTTATGCCAGGCATCAAAGTCCTCATTCAAACATGTCAACAAATGAATATAAATTTTTGAATGAAATTCTTTTACTTTTTGATGTTTTTAACATTATTGACTTTCATTGTGGTCATTTAAGTGTGTACTTGAGTTTTTTAAACAAAAAAAAATTTAATTAATCGAAGCGTTTATGAACAGTTTAATTTTTTTAATCGTTCTTTAAGTTATAGTTTCAAATTTTCACCAGTCTAAAATAGACAAACCATTAGATTGTTTTATTAATTTTTTTTTTAAATAATAAAAATGACTTAAAAATTTATCCCAATGAAAAAAAATTTTTTTTTTAATTAATGATCAAAAATTAGATAGATAAAATTAATTTAAATAATAAACGATTGATATTTATATATAAAAAAAATTATTATTAAAAATTAAATCATCTAAAAATTCCAAATTTGAAGATTTGTGAAGAAAAAGATATACTTGTTTGGACTGACAGTTGTTTTACTCATGACCAAGTCAATCAGTAATAGGAATAGAGCCGGGGAGGAAACACGACATTGTTTGACTTTTTTTAAACACCTTGAGGCTCTCAAATTTCTCGTAGAAGAGTTTTAAAAGTTCTCTCTTATGTATTTACCTATAAATATTATGTAGCATGCTTCATATTTTATTTTTATCACATGGATAAATTGAAAAATAATCTTATATATAAAAAGGAGTATAAAAATAAACTGATAATTAAATGTCTATTTTACAATTTGGTAAAAATTCAGTATATGCATAAAAATGATTAAGATTGTTTAATATAAAAAATTCGACTAAGAAAAAATATTATTTCAGAGTCAGAATTGTTAATTAGAAAGACACTGAATAACTAAATAGTATTCAGTGCAATTTATATGAGTCTAAACTTCTACTTTTGACAATTTTTTAATCGATAAATCAAAGGGGCATTTTGAAATCAAATACAAATCCATCAAAATTATTTCTTTTTTTTTTAAAAATTAAAATATACTAAAATGAAAAAAAAATATTTAAAAAAAAAACATATGTTAATAGAACATATGTCAAGCATAAGCATGATTTTATTTTTTAAAAATTCAGACTTGTACCAAAGTCAGAAAAAAGTCTCACCAAGTCATTAAAAAGTTTAAGTCAAGAATTTAACGTGTTGGATAATATGATTGATTTCTAAAGAATATTCAAATTCTACATAAGCATGGACTATTCGCTAATTACATAAGTTAAATAAATTGAATCAAAGACAAAATGAATTATTTTTGGTAAATTAGTGAAAATTTACAATGTAAAAACCAAGAAATAATATAATAATTAAAAAATTATTTAAAATACAATTTTTTTTATTTAATAATAAATTTCTTAATAAATTAATAAATAATTTAAAGTTACAAATTCATGACTGTTTAAATTTTATAAATTTTTCATTGTTATGTTTCAATAACAGTTTACAAAAAAAAAATCATTTTTATGTTTTGGTTTACTTATTAAGGATTCAAAATTTAAAATTTTCGTTTAGTGTTTTTTTTATTCACGTTTTTTATGTTTTATTAATCTTATCCATTTTGTTCCACCTTTTATGCTTGAAATATTTTTTCTTATTTTTTCTAATCTAAAAAAAAAAAGGCAAAAAATGAATCATCAATGCGATTTAAATTGATTGTTGATTTGATTTCCTAAAATAAAAGAAAGTAAAAGCTTCCTTTTAGATTAAAGGAAAACAACAAAGTATGATGCACTTTGTTGAACTATTTTTTAAAACTTATTTAATTTTAATAAATTTTAATTTATCAAAAATGGAAGAATTTTTGTTCGATTTGTATTTGAATTTCACAAATAACAATCAAAGATAGTCCAAAATAAATCAAACTTTTAAATTATTACTTTTTTTTCAAAAAAAATTGACGCCGATTTTTAAGGCATTAAATTTAATTTTCCAATACTTAGCATATTCTTGAAAAAATCTTAGCAACATTTTAATGTGTTTTCCAGATGGTAATAATATGCCAAAGTAAAAATTTTTATCAAATTTCATTTTTCAAATTTTATCAAAAATTTCTATTATATATTAAATTTCATCGCAGATTTTTAAATGGTTGAAAAAGGACTGCAATTTATAAAAGATGCATTTAAATTTAATTGCGCATTTAAGATTTTTTAATAAAATTTGAAAAATGAAATTTGATACTAATACACTACATGTATATTGTTTAAAAGATTGATTAAAGTAATTGAACGTTCTGAAGTTCTAAGAATGGGATCCAAGAAATGGCTCGTGTTGAGAACATTCAATCTTTAGTTGAATTATGACTTTAAAAAAAAATTATTTTTTAATTAATTTAAAATTTAATTGAAATGTTAAATAAAAAAAACAAGTTTAATTAATTTTTTGAGCTTTTTCTTTATGAATATTTGAGAAATCCCTCATAAAACGATGTCAGCTTGTTTTCATTTATTGCTTTGTTGGGTGATACAAACTTTGTATCAACTAATAAATTCATTTTTTATTTTTTTGTACAAAAATTGACAGCGCCGTAATTTTAAGATTTCATTTTTTTTCAAATTCTTGTCTCAAATGAAAACTGAATTTCAAATACTTAAGAAAAAGTTACCAACTGACCAATTCTGATTTAAATAATATTAATAATATGATCAAAATGAACAAAATGAAGAGTTTTGTAATACACTTACTAAGTTGTATGAATATGGTATTCATTGACTGTCATAAATTTGAGAAATTAGAATAAAAAGTTAATTCAATTATAATAAAAGCCCTTAAATGTAATATTTAAATTTTTTTTTTCAAAAAGTTTTCAAATGTATTTAGTTTTAAACTTTTGTATTTTAAAAATTTTACAAACAATAATTTTAATTTTATTTCTAAAAATAAAACTCCACCTATAGTTGCTATTGATAAAGTGATTTCTTTTTTTTTTTTTTAATTTTTTTATATTTTGTTGTTAAGCGGAAATTTTTTTTCTCACAGCCTTTGAAGAGTATTAAAAGTTCAATTTGTAACTTTCGGAAAATTTAAAATTAAAAATTTTTAACTTTTGTGTATAGTTTTGAATACCTTTTGGGTACTCGAGTTTAATAATTGTAAATTTAATTAAAGAGGTTAATTGGTAACTAAGCAACAGTAATTTTTTTCAAAAATAAATATAAAACACATATTATTTCTGATTTCTAGTTAAGCATATTTGAACAATTCACTATTTTTGTTTGATTAAAAACTGATAATGGCCGATTTGCAAGTACAGCAACCCAAGTCACTAATAAGACCTAAATCTTGGTCAGCTGAAGTGGAAGACGCATACAGATTTCAATTGGCCGGCTACCGAGACGAACTTGAATACATTGCCTTGACAAAAGCAGATGTAGAATTATTTGTTTATTTTTTTTTTTAAATTTATTTTTCTCAAATTTCTCTTTTAGGTACCTAGATGGCCCGAGACTGGTTTTGTTAAAAAATTGCAGCGAAAAAAAGACGGATATTTCTACTACTATAATAGAGCTAGAGAATGTTCAGATAAAGATATTCACAAGTGCAAAATTTATGTCTACTAAAATCAGGGTATTCGTTTGAATGCAGCCTTTTTATTTAATTAAATCTAAAATTATTTTTATGTTGTATATAACAATCTTTTATTAAATAAAAAAAATTGAGAAAAAAAAATTAATTAATTTTCAACTTGTTCTTGAGTTTTTTCAGCTTCGAGCTTCTTTCGATTTCTGTATGAAGTCAAATAGGAATTTGGATGGATTGGAGTAAGACCAGCTAGACCTAGAATCTCGCCGACTCTTCCTTTGAGAGGTGTAGATTTGGATAGATAATACTTTATTCTCTCAATATTCAGGGCTACCATAATATTGTTGTCTCTGTTTGGCATAGGATCAATAGAGCCAAGGTCCTCGATGAACCCGTCGGAAATTTCATAATTTTGATGAGTGACAGCAATGCGAAAAAATCGCCTATTGCTGCAATTAGATATGGGAATGAGCCGTATAACCTTGGGTCCTTTGATATTATTTCTTTTGAGCCGTGGAGGACAGCCGTATTTAAAAGAGCGATTTATTTTTTTCACCTCATACAACGATCTTATGTTCTCATCGCCTGGAAAGCCGTAATTTGGCGGTATTTCGGGCAGATCTTCGGTTAGAATTATTTTTGAGTCATCAGGGTCCTTGGCCAGTATTTTTCCAATATGAAATTTATTGCTCTTTAGCAGCGAGCATGAACCAGGTGTTAAAATTTTTCCTATATTCAGTGTTCTTGCTATGGAAGATAACATTTTTTTATACTCTAAATTATAGATGAAAAATAAATTTGAAAAATAATTTTCCTCTCTTTTTGAGAATTAACTCCCATAATTTTACTTTAAAACAAATTATTTTTATTTTTGTTATTTTTATTCGAAAAATTAGAGTTTAAAAAATACAAATTGTTTTAATCTAATTTTAGATTTACGTGTTCAAATATGTATCTCTTACTCTTATGTACAAGAAATCGAGTAGGCCCAAATCTGTAAAATTAAACTTGACAACAAAAAAAAATAGCTGGACAGTCTAATTTTTGACCGGTCTAATCTTTGTTTTTATCTTTTGAATCAGATGGCTTGGCAGATTTTTTTATCAATTGTAATCGCTTTTAAATTTTAAAAGACAAAATAAAATTTTTTATATTTTTTTTATTAGAAAAATAATTACTTGTTTATGAGCTTCAGATGCATATGATTTTTTATATGTTTTAAGCTCATCTGTGGAAAATCCAGGTATCCAAATGTTAAAATTTCTTTCTTTAAAAAACAAAAATTAGAAATAGAACTTTTTCTTCATTTAATTTTAAAAAATACCCAAATGAAATTGAACATCTTTAGCCTCAAGTATGTTCGATTTTCTATGCTTGGCCAATTGACATGATGTGTTGATAATATTTTCGATAAAATCATCTGCTAATTGTAGCAGTATCTAAAATAGCTGATGTTGAAAATAAATTCAAAATCAAAAATCATGTACTTCTTCAACATCTTCGTCTAATTGTTCAGTTGGATCAACTTCCTTAACTAGTTCTTGAAGAGTTCTTTTGTCTAAAATTTGACTTGCACCTGAACTACCACCTGAATCGGACACTGTTTGCATATTCTTAAACAACAATAAATTGATTAAAAAATTGAAAAAAAAACCACTAAATAAACGAACATATTTAGCAAGCATATTCATTAAAGTGTCTTTTTGCTTTTGTTGCTCTGGATTATAAGGTCCAGGACCTAGTTCTTTTAATTTTTCGTTTATGAACGCTATGCTTTGCTGTGGTATTGGCTGTCTTGGGGGAATAAATTGAGCAGCCATCTGTCATTTTTTTTTAAAATTAATTTTAAATTTTTTTTCAATTTTTTTCTGAATATTATTTCAGATCTAAAGAAAATTAAAATTTTTTACTATCAGTTTTTTACTATTTATTAAAATTTATTTTATCAATAAAAAAAAAATAATAATAATTTTCTTGTTTATTTATTTGTTCCCGGAATATTTCCTATAATATCAATTGAATTAATTCTCAACAGAGTCTGAACGCCTTTGTAAACTTAAAAAAAAACAAAATTAGATTTGAATTTTTTAATTTTTTTTCTAAAACTCACAGTCCATTCTTCTATTGTCTTTTCTTGGCTTGTAACGGAAAACAATCACATTATTAGACAATGTCTTTTCTATTACTGTTGCTTCAATGTTTACAAAATTTTTACTTAAAAAATTTTATTTATTCAACAAATTTTTAATTTAACAAAAATAAAAATTCACCTAACAAGAGGTTTTCCTATGACTGTGAAATCTTTGCCGCCTACCAGAAGTACCTTTCAAATAAGCCTTAATGAGAAATATTGACCAAAATAAAATGATGCTAAAAAATTTGCTAGTACTTTTTCCAAACGGATTCGATCACCTATGGTGGGATAGAAGTGATTTTTGACCATAATCACATCTTCGGTAGTTATTTTAAATTGACTACCACCAATCATGACCACGGCAAACAGTCTCGATGATCTTGGATCTTGAGCTTTTTTATTACAATCATCGAACACATTTTTTATGATGTTTTTCTCATTTTTATCTATTTGCTTATCTTCGGCATGTACTATGCTTGTGCGGGTTGAAAATTTTTCCACTAAGTTTATTTTTGGAATTAAATTTAATAATCTTGTGCTGAGAATATTCATCTAAAAAATTTTATTTAAATATTTAGTTTAGACAAAATTTTTTCACAAATTTTTTTATAGATTTGAGAAGATTTGTGAGTTTGAAGAGAAACAGAAATTGGCTCGCCTAAGTCACTTTTTTCCCTAGTTTCACGATTTAGCGGCAATTCGGCCAACACCTCACATTGAATCTCTTTGGCCAATTTTTCAACTCCATCAATGCCAAATATTTCTTCTCTATGATTGCATTTTGGACAAATGTAAGCGCTCATATTTTGCACAAGACCCAATATTGGCACATTGACCTTGGAAAACATTTCAACACCACGCCGGGCATCTAGTAAAGCTATGTCTTGAGGTGTTGACACAATAACAGCACCATTTAGCTTAAGGTTTTGACTTATGGACAGCTGAACATCGCCAGTTCCAGGGGGCATATCTATTACCAACACATCTAATGGGTCCCATTTTACTTTGAACACAAGTCGTTCTATTGCATTCATGACCATCAATCCGCGCCAAACTATTGCCGCTTTTTCATCTACCAAAAAGCCCATAGACATGCACTTAACATTGTAATTTATTAGTGGAACCATTAGGTTATTTGAGTCAATGTCAGGCTGATGGGCCTCGAGAGCCATCATTTTTGGAATTGATGGTCCATAAATGTCTGCATCCAAAAGACCTGTTTTTAAGTTGAAATGGTTGGCTAATGTGCAAGCAATGTTCACTGCTACAGTTGATTTTCCAACACCACCTTTACCACTAGCTACACAAATTATGTTTTTGACACCGTTAAGGCTTTTTTGCTTTGGTAAGCCTCTTTGCATCAGCTTTTTTTGATGTTCGCTTAGATTTGAGGAAAATTTTCGTGAAAAATTAAGAAATTTGAATGACAAAGGTGATAGAATTCCTAGTGGCTTCATTATCAGCCCAAATTATTTCTAAAATTAAAATTTAATATTTAAAGAAAAAAAGAATAATTAAAAAAATTATATGCTCTTTAATAAAATTCAAAAGCTTGTTTTTTTTTCTATATATTTTATTTTAATAATAATAAAATTCAATATTTTATTCATTTTTGTTGTTAATTTTGCCATGCTCTAATTTAGTCTTTATTTTAATATTTGTTTTGAAATAAAGTTAAATTTTCCTTAAATTTGATGATGAATTTTATTTTTTATTTTTTGAATTTAAATTAAATTAGCGCTTTCATAAAATTATTGTTTTATTTTTTTTTTAATTTAAAACAAAAATAAGAGTTTTAATTGAAGTTTTTTTATCTCTCAATTTGCCATTATGACTTCAGAAGAAGAAAAGAGTAAGAGTTTTTAGCACAAAATTGGCTTTTATGTAGAATAATTTTTATTAAGAGATAAGAGATGATTTGTTGGACAACGTTAAAAAACAGGTTAAACAACTGATGGAATTGTCTGCCACATGCAAATTTATTCACGAAGATAACATTTTTTTTACCAATTTCTGCGGTAAATACATAAATTTTGCCTATTTTCTTTTACTAAAATCACTTTAAATTATAAATTTATGATTATCTTATTCTAATGAAGGTATCTTATTTCTCTATTAGGTGCTATAGACAATTGTATGCTTTATGGACTAAAGAGTGAATATCTAAACAAATCGTCTAGCTACGAGTTGATCAAAAAAATTAGCTCAGAGTGCAAATCAGCCGAGGAAATAGTTAAAATTTTTACTGAATTGGAAAAAAATTTAAATAACAATCAACTAAATTCTACTATAGCAAACAAAGAGAGTCAAAAGAACGGAATTTTTTCAAAATTTTTTTGGTCTGGCAAATCGCATGGCAGCATTAGCACAGAAACAATAAGCCATTATGTTCCATTATATTTTTCAAATTTGGCTCATATCAAAATTTTGTGGGTAAAAATAGCCATTATGAGAAAATGTTTTAATGATATTGTAAACTTCATAATAAAAAATAGTTCTAAATTTTATCATTCCCATGCACTGATGGCTAGTTCTTTGGAGAGTGGAATTTTAGTTTCATTAATAGCCGGTCCTTGCTCGTTTGACAAGTACACACGTCTTAAGACTATTGAAAACGCAGATCCGGACGCCGATGAACTGATTCGGCGGCACAAAATGCACTTGGTAACGCCGAATCGTTCACCATGTCTAAGTGCCAAATCACGACTTCAATCTCTTGGCTTAAATGAAACAAATAGTTCGAAAAAATTCAGTGCTGACAATATTAGAGAATTTGTCGAGTCTCTACACCAAAATACAAGCTCTCAGTTGGTTTATGGCAAAAATCATGTCATTGTTAATCAAGTTAGTAAATTTTTTTTTTTAAAGAAAAAATATTTGATTTTATTTAAAATTTTTCTAAATTAATTTAACAAAAAAAATTAAATTTTCTGAAATTTTTAGAAAGAAAAATCATATGCTGGCTACTTGTCACTTCATTTGAACACAAATGGCTTGATTTTAAACTGGACCCCTAATGAAATTTTGAACGGCTCTTATTCAGACTACGACGAGCCGTCCAAATCAAAGATACCTAATTTAAACGAGCTAATTATTTACATTGAACTAGATACAGTATCTTTTTTGCACTGTCACAGCCAAAATGCAAGAGTGTTTGATGTAATATTCGTGGGTCAAGATGGCGCTCAGTATCCACCAATTCAGTTCGCTGATTCGCCAAGTCTTGCTCATTTCCTCAAGAGTGTAGAAAGTGCTTTTAGGCCTGCATACAAATTTGATCCAAATGACTGGCAGGATTGTGTAAATCAAAACAAAATGCCTTTAATAATCAAAAAAATAGCTATTTGCCAACAATCCAAAACCGTTTATAAGCCGGCTAATGAAGATCAAAATCGAAATGACAAAATTGAAATAAAAAGTATCTGTAGTGATATTGAGTTTAAAATTTTGTCCAGAGCTTTTAACGGATGGCTTAATTATCACCGGGAAACAAAAGTAATCAATAAGCATTTGATTAGACTTTTGAATATGGAACCAAGTGAGACAAATGAAGCTTTAAATCCAAGTCCAATTGATGAATTAATGCAACAATATTTGGACAAAAAACTTAAAATTGATGAAAGCCTATGGTCAAAAATAGAACAAAGCCAAAGTTTTAATCAAGATTTATTTTACAAAATTGTGTATACACACGGCATTCAAAATAACGATTTGCGTAAATTGATATGGCCCTATTTGCTTGGTATATACACATTTGACATGAATTTGGATCAAATTGAAGCAAAAAATAAGTCAGCGGCCAAAAATTATCAAAATTTGATATCCGAATGGAAGCCATATGAAGAACACGCCCGGCAATTTGCCGATAAAAAGCTCAATATCAGCCAAACACAGTGTACACCTTCGGATGACAGTGGATTTTGTTCTGATGTAACATCAATGTCAGTCATATCTGAAAATTCGATAATTATGAGCAATACGCCTAGAAAGTCGTCGACAACCGAAGCTAAACGCTTTTTTGGAAAATTTAGAGCCAAACAAAACCAAACTCCATTGTTAGCAGAAATAGGTTCAGCCGAAGCCAGCAAACGCTACGACTCAAGGACTGATTTGTACAATTTAAGACACTTTGAAGATAAGGGAATTTATTTTTATAAGTTAAAAGCAAAAAATTTTTTATCTAAAATTATAAAACAATCAACTAGTGAGAATTTATTAGATCAAAGTGAAGAGGAATCTCCCAAAAGTTTGACTAATAGGTCAAAACACAATTTGACCAGAGACGAAATTTACCATGAACTAGCTCAAATGTTGGTTTCAAATGCAATTTTAAAAGCTCGACACTCAATCGAGTCAGACTGCAGTGTTCGTTTTACAATTGATCACGATAAGACAAAGTCCATTGACCTTCTCTCTCCCATTACTGCTGAAACGGAAAAAACAAAAAATGACATGCTTGGCATTGCTTCTCCTTTGTCTCTTAGTTCTTCAGCTAGCAATCACATTTTTGGTGACAAGTATTTGAACAAAGAACTCTACGATGCATTTGCTCTCAATATGCATCGCATTGACAAGGATGTATTGAGATGTGACCGTAATTTTTGGTATTTTACTTCAATGGAAAATTTAAACAAACTTAAAAATATTATTTACACGTAATTTTCTCTCATAGTAGAACAAAAAATACTTAAATATTTTCTAAAATATGTAGATATGTATGGGAAACAATTGAAATTGGCTACATACAAGGAATGTGTGATTTAATAGCTCCAATTTTGGTTGTTTTTGATAATGGTAATTTGATTCCAATTAAATTTTTAATTGAAATGTGAAAATTTTTGTTTTAATTTGTAAAAAAAAAGTTTAAAATTAATTATTTTATGAAGAGAAAAAAAAATTAAAAAAAATTTTAATTTCATGCTTTTTTTGAAGAGGCCATAGTTTACGAATGCTTTAAAAAGTTGATGGAAAGAATGTCTCCTAATTTTTTGTCAAATGTACAAATGGATAAAAATTTTTCCAACTTGCGCTCGTTGGTTCAAATATTGGACAAAGAGCTTTTTGATTATTTGAATAGTCGTGGAGATCAGAGTCAATTTTATTTTACGTACAGATGGTTTTTGCTTGATTTTAAAAGGGAACTGTTGTACAAAGACATTTTTGGCGTCTGGGAGACCATATGGTCATCAAGGTTCTATTTGAAATCAGAATGCTTTTCTCTATTTTTTGCTCTGGCCCTAATTGAAATATATCGCGACATAATTCTAGAAAATCGTATGGACTTCACGGATATAATCAAATTTTTCAATGGTAGTATAAAAAACAAAATCAAAAAAATATAACATTTTAAAATTTAATTTTTGTTTCAGAGATGTCGGAAAAACATGATATAAATGAGGCAATTGAGTTGGCTCGTGAATTAGTCAAAAGACTTCAGGACCTGATAAAGGAAAAATTTATTTGAAGATTTTTTTTTTAGTTGATTTTCATTTTTTTTTTATCCGAATGACTTTTTTGATTTTTTTAACATAATTTTAGACAAAACCGATTTTGAAATTTTGATGTAATAAAATATTACTTTAAAAATAGTTTTTTTTTTTAAATTAAGCAATTCAAAAATAAGATTCTAAAGTTTTTCAATATTAGTTATTCAAACAGATCGAATAGATGTATTTAATTTCAACTGATCAAATTTAATAGAAAAGTAATTGAATACAAAAACAATTATTTTATTTTATAAATTTGAATTTATTTTTTAAAAATTATTGGAAAACAATTTTTTTTGATTTTTTAACTAAACATTTAATTCAATTAGAAACTAAGTTTTTGTTTAAGCTGTAATAAGCTGATTTTATTTGGTTCAAAATTCGGCTTTTATAACAAAATAATTTTTAATGGCAAATTTTTCTTCATATCAAATAGAAAATTTAATAATAATTTTTTAATTTTTTTATTGAAACTTGACTCTTTGCTTTTTTTCTTTTAATGCTTCTTCTTCTTTAATCTTAGACTTGATTAATTCCTTTTAATAAAATAAAAAATTAAAATTAAATTTTTTAAATCTTTGAATTTTTATTAATTACTTCGGCAAATGAAATCTTTTCGCTTGATCCTTTTATTCGAACAATCTTTAGAAAATCTTTAGAAGAACCATTTAATTGTTCAATGTTTGAATTGTCTTCACTGTCTCTAGCATCTATTAGAGAAATTTTACAATTCGATGCTCTGGACATTTCTTTTATCGAAGAGCCGCCTTTTCCAATTATTCTTCCACATGCATATTGAGGAACATAGTACTCTTTAGTAACCAATATGGGATAGTCAAGAATCAATTTTTTTATTTCATATTCAGCATTTTGCACGTTTTTGTTCGATCCTCTAATTACTAATATGCGGTCTGAATTTTCTGAAATTATCTCACATGAATTTTTATCCGTTTGAGGATTTAGATTATCAATAGAAGATATTTTATCTTTAAAATTCATTCTGGTGTTGGTTTTTTTTTGAAGCTTAATTTTTTTCTTAGTCAACTTTTTCTGTCATTATTTAAATAAAATTTTACTTCTTTAATATTTTGTCCTTGAGGTCCGATTAATTGTCCTGCGCATTCACTTGGTACTTTAATCTCTACAATAGTCTGCTTTCCTCTTATTATATTATCCCCTTCATTATCTTAAATAGATCTTTCAATCTTAAATGAAGCTTTTTTGAATGAATTTTTTTTACCTTTGATAGAATCGCTGTTTCTATTTTTGTAAATGTAAATCAAGGTTATTGATGAAGCAATGGTTAAACAAATCAGAGTTTTTTTTTTGTTCACTGAAAAGTCGACTAATTTGGAATAATCAGCAAAATTCATTTTGGTTAAATTTTTTTTATTTTATTTTTAGATTAAAGAAGAATTTTAAAATAAAAATTATTCAAGTTTTGGGTCTAACTCATTAGTTTACTACACCATAAGTTTCTTAACATATTTTTAAATCAGTTTTTGATTAAAAACCCTACATTATTATCTGCTAACTCAACTTTTCAAAAGACTACTTTAAATGATCAAATTAAGCCTCATTTTCAATTATTAAAAAAAAAGATTTGTTTGAGGCAAAATTAGTTTTGTAATTCTGCAAAAGCTAATTGGAATCATCCTCTTCATCTTCAAGATACTGATTCATGACTATTTTTCGTGAATCAACTTGTCCAAAACTGAATGCATATCTGAGTTTTCTACAAGACCACAATTGTCGAATCTATTTTTTATCAAATTTTCATCAAAGTCACTCCAAATTTTGGATACCCAGTTGATGACATTTGCGTAATCTGGCAATCTCACATCACCTTGCAAAAGTATTTAGTTAAGCTTAGTTTAGTTTTTTTGAATAAATATAAATGGCACAGTAGATGACATACACCGTTGTTAACAGTACTATGTCTGTGAATATATATTCTTTTAAATTGAATTAAATGATTAAATGTATAAGAAAAAAAACGGTAGGAACGGTTATGCCTGGGTTGATAGTTTAGCTGTTTGTGTTGACGCTTTGCTTCTTAATTTTCTAAGCAGAGGCCTCTCAGAATGCTTTTTGTTTCTAGCTCTTCTTCTTTCGTCAATTTGTTTTTCTTTTGTGCCCCATGCAATACACAGTTCTTTTAGGCTTAACCAATAATGAAAACAAAAGCTGTGGTTTTCGTTCAGATCCGCAATAGGGTTTTTTGATCGAAGCAAATTTCGTAAATTTAGTTATAATATTTAGGAGTTGAACAGGAACAACATCCGAAATTAATAATTAATATTTTGGCGCTAAACAATTAAACTTTAACGTAATTTATTTTTTTTCTTAGTTTTTTGTGTCAAAGAGAAAAAAAAAATTTACTTTTTATTTTAGACCAGCTTATTAAAACTGTTTAAAATATTAGATTTTTTGGTATTTGAAACTTATTGATTATTATTTTTTTATTATTTTCATTTCCGGTTTTTGTTTTCTTTAATATTTGTAACCATTTATTAATAAAGTTTGTTCTATCATCTAACTTCTTTATTATCTTGGGTTAAAACTGTAATGTTTACATTAGTACCCTTGGGCCCGTCTATCCGATCTTCTCGTTAGACGTTTAGGTGCATCTATTAATGCTCCATTCTACATTAAACGCTCAAGGTTTAGTTAGTTAACTAATCCAGTGATATCGACACAAATGTCGCTATATCACAATAATCAAGAACTATCAGATCATAAAAGGAAATAAATAGAAACATAAATTAAGGTTTATAACAATTAACAATTTAATTATTTTTCATAATGCTTATTTAAATAAAATTTGATAATCAAATACTGGTTTTAATATAAGCGAATAAACAAAAAAAGTTGACTGCTGCCAGTAACGAAAAAAAATGGAAAAAGAATTTTAATAAAAATAAAACATAAAAGTGTTTATTGAAAAAAATCACAAATAAATTTGTTCTTAAAGCCTGATGAAGCCTCATAAAAAAATCATTTAATAATTTTATTTTAATTAATAATTTAAAAAAAAAAATTTTAATTTCTAGGCTATTTTGCCGATAAATTTTATTCAAATTCACTTTTAGCATTTTACTAAAACGAATTAAATACATGGGTTGCTTTATTATGAAAAATAAAAAAAAATGTCCAACAAAAAACAAAAAAAAAACTATTAAAATTCAAAAGAATTAAAAAAAATTTTATTTATAAAAAAATTCTTTGAGATTAACTTACAAATAAGAAAGGCGACAAAAAAAATAAAATAAAATAAAATAAATGAAACAAAATACACTTAAAAGAAATAAATAATATCCTAAATATTTATATATTTATATTTATATATGTATATGTGTTTGAGATAAGGAAAAAAAAAAGTACATTCATTTATTTGACTAATTTTGGGCTCGGAATACTTTCGAACCAACATGTAACAATCAAGCAGGCATTTAGCAAACGACTTGATGTTGATATTGCGGATGTTTGGCTGAGTTATTGTTGTTATTGGGCAAAAATGTTTGATTTGAAGTCGATTCATTTGATAAAGGTGATATGGTCGTAGTTGTTGATGATATGGATGAAACAGATGAAATAGCCGATGGTGATGTAGAGGACGATGCGGATAAGTAGTATGCAGAGCTCAATGATGGATTGTTTATATTGTAAAAATTAGAATTAGCTGAGCCGTTTGTATTGTAATAATAGGACAAATTTTGATCATTTGGATACAAGTTTGATTTAAAACCGGAACTTGATTGATAATTATGCTCGTATGTTCCGCTATTATTTGCCAAGGCCGCTGCCGCCGCGGCTGCCACTGCAGCTGCTGCGACGGCCGACGTGGAACTGTACCCATTCGATTGATAATCAGCATTCAAATTGTTGGTCTCACTGGCTGCAAATTGCTGATAGTAGTTGTAACTAGTTGAGGTAGTATATGGATTTATGTGTCCCGCATAAGCTGATTGATAATTGTATGAATTGAACTGAGAATGTCCAGCTAAATGACCAGTTGACTGATAGTATTCTGGGTTCAAGTATGCGGACTGGTAAGAGTCCGGATAGACTGATGATGGAAAATTGTAATGATCGGGCGGTGATACAAAATTGGTGTCTTGATTAGAAGCTAGATCGCTTTTGTTGCGCTTAAGCTTATCTTTAGATTTGTTTTCGCCAATTGAATTTTTTGAATTTGGCTTAATACCGGTTTTTAGATCACTTGATGACAATTTTCGTTTTTGTTTCAAATCTAATTTTAAAGCTTTTAAATTTTTGCTATTTTCCATTTTTTTGTTCATATCACAAGCTTTTAGCTTTGACTCGGGCTTTAGTACAATTGGCTCCGCTTTGCACAAGTCCAATTTTTTGGCCGAATTTGAATTGTCAATGAAACTGGACGAGAGCGACGACGAAGATGAAGAAAGCGATAGATTTTTGGTATTTTTTGTTATTGAAGTATCAGACGAAGAGGAAGAGCTCGAGAATGCTTTGAAATTGTTCGGATCAAAGCTGTAATAATCATTTGGATAGGTGCTCATTTCGGCTTGTTGGTCCTCTTGATCTGAGTTGTAATAATCGTCATCGTTCTCCTCTTCATATTCAAAGCTAGTTTTGAATCGCTTCGAGCTTCGCTCCTCTCCGTCATCATCACCTTTTCGACTAGCCAATATTGAATCTCTGGTCATGGTCTGTTCGACTGAGAGAACCAAGTTGTTCGCCTCTGTATCAGTAATAACATAGTTTACGCTTACTATACAATGTGGACGAGACGAACGACTATTATGAACTATTGTTGCACAGCTCTGCATCCATATCCATCCACCATCTTTGGTCATGAATCTGTAGTACTTGGTAGTAACCTGGCCTTTTGACAACACTAAAAAAAATGATTTAAATTGATGTTTGATTTGATTAAATAAAATTTTTTATATCTTTAACAGAACAATAAAAAATGACTTACATGTCTGATGAGCAAGTTTAATACTTGGCAAATCCTGCATGTGTATGTATTGGTAGAGAGTTTTTTCAATTAAATCCTGTGGTTCATAGCCGGTCAATTGATAAACTCTCGAGTCAAGAAATATTAATTTTAAATCAAGACTAGATCTGAACATGAACATGTTATTGTTCATTTTGACTTCGGTAATAGAACTAGAAGGCAGTGAGTGTCCGAAGGCGACTAGATAGGGCGTTGAATAGCCGGATTCGTATGAAGATTGGTCCAGACTCTGAAATGGCACTTTGTAATAGCCGCTACAGTGTATGACTTTGTAGCCAGCATTGGTCAAGCCAGCGTTTCGCTTCGCCAGCACACATTTCATTCGAATGAAAAATGACTTTTCTATTTCAATGTCTTGTCTCAGATTCGGATTCAAGTATTGTGGTGGCGGCGCCAAATTAAGCAGTTGGTTGAGCTCCTCATGGTCGGCCGGATGGACATACTCGTACACGCTGTTGCCCGTAAGCTCGACTTGCGACAAACCCAAATGCACCGAAGCCGTCTCCGATATGTACATTATTTTGCCATCTTTATCGATCACAAACAAAAAGCCGTCCAAAGTCTGCAAACAAAATAAAATTAGATTTATTTGTAGATTATTTAATTTATTGATGTGCTTACTTGAAGTAAATGCGAGCCGATCTCTCGTTCGATTGGAGTCAATGTGCTGTTCAATGTACCCCATGTTTCACTTAGGCCTAAAATAAAAAATTTCTTAGTTTATTTATTTATTTAAAGTTTAAGTCCCATGGACAAATTGAAGTATGATATATATAGAAAAAAAATTATAATCAAATAAAAGTCTTTTTTTCAATTATTAATTTAACTAGATGAGTTTATACCTTAGAGAAAGATATATTAAAGTCAGACACAATTATATATAAAAATCTATCTTTAGCAGATCATTTAATAAATAAAAAAAGTTATAGTAGTAGGTCAGGCTTAATTCCATATTTAATTTGATTTGGGAAACAATAAACTTCACTGAATCAACTAGACCACAATTTTCTTCAATAAATAAATGATCAATTATAGCTAGAGAAGTCTTCGAACTAATTAAAATATAATATAATAAATTAATTAAAATAGCATAGACTATTTTAATTAATTAATTTAGAAAAAAAAATTTTAGATAATATTTGTTTGTTATTTGATTGTTTGAGTAGCTAAAAGTGTAAATAGAATTTCAAAGAAACGAATTTTCTATTTTGTAAAGGATGTTTGAGGTTTTTTGACTTTTCGCTTACGCAATAGAGTTCAAATGGATGACAAAGAGAAACGAAGAAAAAGAGCACTTCCTATTTGAAAATGCTCGGCTTTTCTAAGCAAAAAGAAAAAAAGAAAAAAAGTGATCGATTAATTGATTGTTTGGAAAACCATGCTAAATAAACACAATTGGAATTTGAGTGTACGTCACCTAAATTTGAGCATGTTCGACAAATTTTTTGTTTTACTAAGTAGTCCTTGTTTGTTCTACGTGACTTAGGTCTTTTTCTGACGGAAATCAAAATTAATAAAGAAAACGCAATTATTACCTTCTGGGAATACGTATCTCATGCGCAAATAGCTAGTAGTGAGACGAATGACCGAGGCTTTGTCCAGCTGTGTGGTGATGGCACTTGGCAGTGGAAGCAACCGGGCCAGCTCGTAAAACTCGGCGTTTTCTTTTTCGCGCCGGGTGCGGGCAGCGTTCTTAGACTTTTCTTTCATTGCTTCTAATTTGCTGTTAATTTAATTTAAAAAAAAATAATAAATAAAATTATATTATTCAAAATTAAAAAAAATAAAAATGTTTTTATACAAAAACTAGAAAATTGGTCTTGATTTTTTTTTTATCTAATCTTGTCAAAATTACTTGCACGAATCGATAATCAAAAAGAGTGTGATTAAATTTGAAAATAAGCATAAACAGTGAGAGAAAAAAAAAACGAATGCAGTAAGAAAAAGAGAGAAAATGAGATAACGAAAATGTCCAAGAGTGATTATAGATAAAATTTAGCATCTATTTACGAAATATTTATTCTAAAATAGAGAGAAAAAAATTTGAATTGGTGAATAAATAATTAGAATAGAAATAGTTTATTGGTCATCGATATATTGACTAAATTGGATTTATTTCTATTGATCAAAATTTGTTCGATTGGACCAAATTTTAATTAAAGAAAAATATTTTCTAAATATAGCTGAGAGACCGGATTTAATAATTTAGAGTAGTATGACGGTAAATTGTAATATTTCTGTTTGACTTTTGGATTCTTAGACTTTCAAATGAGCATTCTAGGGAATTCTGAGCTCATCGCTAAACAAATGGAACTTTTTTTTTTACTTTATAATTAAGAAAAACATCCTGAATTCGGCATTAAGCCGAAAATATTATTAACTATATGTTAAAACATGTGCCACTAATTTATTGTGAATAAATTTTAAAGCCTTATACAAACTCAAGGCCCAACTTTGAAACTAAATAAAAAAAAAAAAAAACACACAAAAAATACAAATAACTAATTTTTCATTAACAAAGTAATTATTAATAGTTTAAGCCTAAGTATATTAGATAACCTCGACTAAAATATTTTTTTTTTCAAATATATTTGAATCTAAATTTCAAAAATTTTTCGATAGAGACTATTTAATTCAAACTGACTAATCTTAATAATCCTTTATGTTTTCTAAATACCTAGACACAAAATTGTAATATTACCTTCGTAAAATAGAGCTAAAATATTTATATCTTAATGATAATAATCAAAAGAAACAAAAGCTTATCATTACTTAATACAAATATTAGAAAAAAAAAATTTGTTAATTATCCTTCAAATTTTGTTCTATCTAGCAATCTCTGTTTTTTCAATATCAAACAGTTACATCATTACTAATTCGTTTGATGTCCTATGATCCGTGGCAAATTTTACGATCTGTAACATTTTATTAGCCTTTCTAAATTGAATGTTCAATAAGCGCTTTTGGAAATGAACTTAAGCGATTTAGTAGGCTCTGAATAGAAACATTTTAGGGCCTTAGAGTTGACAGACTGGCTTTTGAAAGCTAAGAAGGCTCAAACAAATCACCGTGTTTGAGTGTGTTTTTGTGTGTATGTTGCCGCGATCTAAATCCGTATTTAAAAGTGTTTAAAATTTAGAAAATTGAATTTTAAGAAATTAATCTAGCTATAAGCTTATCAAATGTCTTAGGTAGTGCTGAGCATAGGCTACTTTGAATGATAATGTTTAAGAAATTTAATATTGAATTTTTTTTTAAATCGATCGATTGATCTAAACGAGAGAAAATCTTTATGCAAATAGAGCTCAGTGTATGTGATTGACAGTGATAGAGAGATATAGAGACACACACACACACATTTAGAAAAACAATGAAAAACTATTTAACACCCTTAAAAATTTAAATTTTTTTTCGTCAAAATTAAGGTTAAATAAATGATAATTCTATTTTAGGTGAATAAATTTTTTCAATTTTCGAAATAAAATATAAAAAAAAATATTCAGAGATAGTTTTAATCATATACTTTGTTCAGTTTATTTACAATCGGATTTTGAAAAAAAAAAGAAAGAAAAAGAGACTGAATTTTAACTGTATATAAAATTTAAAATGTTTATCTTATCTATTAAGTTATTAGCCTAGAAAAACACAATTGGAAAAAAGAAAAAGGTAGAACTTTTTTTTTCTATTTTTTTTTAATTTTTAGATCAACGCTTGCCTAATTAGACACGCTTCACCTGTCTTAAACCGACCCGGTCTCAATACAATGCTATCTTATCTTCACAAATGAGCCATTTAAACAAAATATTATTATTTAAATTTAACATTTAAATAATAAGCTAGAGAAAAAAAAGAAAAGAGCATCAAATTTTGGAATTTTTCTCCTTTTTTTTCTTTCTTTTCCTGAATCAATATTTTTAATTGGAACTGCGTGACTATGATTTTTTGCTGCAATTTGTTTGCAGCTAAAAATATTCCACTCATGCTGCCTATTAAAATATTTTTTCAAATTTTATAATTAAGATAATTAGTTCAATTTTTATATAGTTTTTTTTTTTTTTAAAGTGGTGGAAAATTATATTTTGTCGGTATCATATTTCAAAGCAAAAAACATTGATTTAGCAATATGTTTCAGAAAACAAAAAGGTGTTTTTTTTTGTTCTATGAGTAAGTTTAGTTCAGGGTGGAGGTCCTAAAATTTAATAAAGATCAATCTTCGGCTCTTTTCTTATGCAGAATAGCTGCTCATGAGAATTGGAGTTTATTCGGTGGCTAGAGCAAATATTTTCTTGTTATTATTGTTCTCGCAAAGGTAAAAATTAGATAAAAGTTTTCACTTTTTTTTTTCTTTTTCTCTCAATTGTTTTGTTTCTATTCATCTAAGATTTCTGAACTACTCGAAATCCAGATCTAGAATAATGAAAAAATAATAATAGAAATAAAAAAATCAAAACCTGTCGAAGTCGTCTTTTGTTTGTTCGGCCAAATTAGAGTTTCCAATCAGCATCATTATTGATTTGCGTGCAAAAAGTCGATTTTAGCGGTTTAAGACGCGTCTTGTTTGTATTAACTGGGGATTTGTTGCAATAGATCGCGTTCGCTCTAAGATTTTAATAACTTTTGTGGTTGTTTTTCTTTGTGAAAATCAGAAAATTGAATTCATCCAACTTTTTCCGCTCATTATAAACTTAATATTCTTGGTGCTTTATCTGAAAAACAAGCAATAAGGATCTTAATTAATTTAGCCTTGTTAGCAAAAAAACATGTTCCTAAATTTTGTTTTTTAATAAATAAAGAAAAGAACAAAACTAGATATAAATATAAATGCAAGAGAAAAATTGAGCCAATAATCGAATCTATTAGGCTTATTCAAAGATGCTATACAGACAAAAAAGTGACCCTACATTTAGCAATTGTTTTACAGGCACGTTTATCAAATATATACAAAAGATACAAATTACAAATCAAATAATCCAAATTATTTTGGCTTTTTCCTTTTTTAAATCGCTTGATTCGAATAGAATCAGATATTTTGCCAATAAATCTCATTTGGCATGTTTGAGATATCGAATATCGGTTGAAATCCATTAATTTAAAGTGATTCAATTAGCGTGCCAGCACAACACACATAGAAAACTTTCCAATTAACCCAACAAGTTATCAATAAGTGATCGAACATATCATTCCATCAAGAGACATTTTTTTGAGAGCCCAATAGTTAACAATAAAAGTCAAAAAACTTCCTTACATGCCAAAGAGTTTATTAACTATTCCCTTTCTAAATATCTTATACCAGCCTTATTTTTAATAATAATAAACTATTTAATTTTTTTTTCTTATTTTAATTTAAGTTTCTCTGCCAGATTGCATCACATTTTTGCGTTAACTTAAGCCAAAATGGAACTAAAGATATTTTCCTGCTATGTGCCTTAGTTAGCATACTATCGATTAAAGACATAGTCGAACTTGTGCTATTTAAGAAAGAGCCAAACAGCAGGTATTATCCTAATCTTTGCACTAATATCAACCTTTGGCTAAAACTTTAATTATATTTATCATATGTGGCATTGTTTACTCTTAATATCGAAGCAATCACGTTGTCTTAATCAAAAAAGTTAACTTAAAATATAACTTGATTGGATGCAAAATATTTATAATTTTTGATTAGTCAAAATTTAACAAATGATAAATTATTATTATTACTATTATTGTTTTTTTTTCTTTATTTAGTCGTCTCATAACAAAAATAAAAAAAAAATAAAATTTTAATATTTGTTGATATCAGTAATTTGTACTCGTTAATTTTTTATAAATTTAAAAGAAAAAAAAAAAATAAAATAAAAATTTCGATATATTTAAAATTTTAGTTTTATTGTCATGTAAAGTAAACATGTTTATTTCATTATATTTCAAGTCAATTTGTTGTCGAAAAAAAGAACAATAAAAATAGAAAAGAAAGAAAATATTTTAATTTTGGAAAAAAATTTAGCTTAAGCTAACGAAATATTTGGTTCCTTGTTAAAAAGCCGAAATAACTTTGCGATGAGTTGATATCATGATGGCAACAATGAAACTATCTTTTTACCAAACAATTTAACTTTGTGTTTTAAACAATGAAATTAGATAGCTTTTAATCTTTTTTTAAATTGATTGTCACAAAAACTGTATCTTTTTCATACTAAACCCTTGTTCCAATATTTAACATATTCAAATTTTTCTTCTGATTCTATGTACTCATTATTTTTCTTTTAAATAATTAATCTAATTTCTAGCTTAAATTCTAAATAAAAAAATATTTTTTTTATAAACACCAAGTTGGACAGTTAACAAAAAATGAAGAGCATGATTTCGCCGATGAGAGGCATTTACTATCAATAAATTCAGAATAAAAAATTCAAGATCGAGAATTTTATTCTTCAAAGTCCCAACAACAAAAACCCTTTGGACTCAATCCCAACCACATCAAACTGATAAAAAATTTAATTTTGTAATGTTTATCCAATATGATTATCTATTTCCTTCTCTAATTGTACATAAATACAAATAAATTTTAATTTTTTTTCTAATAAGATTCGAATATGAATGAGGACTGAAAAGAAGGCGCTGCCATTCGGAACTGCCCTCGAAAAACTTTTCCTAAATTATTTTAAAATAAAATAAAAAATTAATAATTTCAATCTTTTACAATCTAACAAACAAAACAAAAAAATCATTGATACAAGACATAAATTGAATTGTTCTCACAAGCCCTAAATTATTTTGCAAAATTCCTAAAAATAGCTTTACATGTGTTTGATTTATTTGAGAATCTGAACATTTTTAAAAAAGGCTACATTCAAGTACAAAATGATCTTTTGTATTCCACAAAGAGCTTGATGCTAAAGATATTATATAAAGCATATAGTTGAGAACGAAAAATTCATTCTTTCCAAAATAAAAAATACTATTTAAAACTAAGGTCTTTTAAATTAAATTTAATTATTGTTCACTTTATTTCAACACAAAACTGAAAAGGAAGGTAAATGACCATTCCAAACTATGCGTCCTAAAATTTCTATTTTTTAATTATTTTAATAAAAAATGTCAATTTTCTTCCTGTTTTTGAAAAGAAAAAAAAATTTAAATTTCCATTTCATCAAAAAGTAGCTTTGTCGGTCCTGTGGTGAAGTGGTTCGAATACCCGACATCAACAAGGAGGTCGAGGGTTCAAATCCCCACTCAGTTACGGTTAGAAGCGCGTTCACAGGGCTAACTATGCCCCACCGTCCAACGAAATCAAATTACCCTGTGTTCCACAAGGAGCGAATAAGGAAGAAAAAGAGAAAATACCAAAATTTGTTTGAGACAGTCTGTTTTTTAAATCTAGAAAAAAAAATGGAATTTAATAAATAAAATTTAACTTAACCTATTTGTAATTAATGAATAAAAAAATTAACTTAGAAAAAAAAACAAGCTATTTGTTGATAAAAGTATTTATCAAGCGGAAGGTTGAATTCAAAACTTTTGAATATGTCATGAACGCGCTTAAGATAAAAGAGACATACAAAATCACTAAAAGTAAAATTAAATTAATAAATTCTTTATTTTCTTTTTCAAAATTCCAACTGCTGTCAATGATAGCTTAACAGCAAATAACAATTCTGTCATATTCAAAAACCAAATATCCTAAATTGTATTGTCATAGCATTTATTGATAAATTGTCAACATTAAAAGAAAAAAAAATGAAAATAACTAAAAAACAAATTCACCTTTGGTGGTCGTTTGGTTTTTATTTTAAAAATATTTAGTTTAGAAGGTTTTTTAAACTTTGAGCTAAATATCGATTGACCGACGCTTTATTTTGCTTTATGCTTAGCATAAAAAAAAAAAAGAAAAAGAAAAAAAAACCAAATGCTTATTTAATTTCTTACTAATTGTTTGAAAGCTAAAAATACCAAAACCAAATAATTGATTTGTGTGTGCAGAACATGAGTAAATGAGAAATAAATCGATTTAATATTTGTAATTAAAGGCTTAATCGAGGAGTAGGTATACCAGCGATCTAGTCCCATCTAACATCTTATCAGCCAACAAAAATTTTTCAAATTCTCTAAACTAATAGATATTTTGATTAATCGATTCTTTAAAAAGCTCAAATTATTGTAGAAATTTTTCGATTGGCTACGACCTGTTCAAACAACTAAAATCAGTAGATTTAAGAAAACGACGCCAAAATCATGTAGTTTACCTCACAGTGTTTGCTTTTCTAGATTCAAACAAAATTTGAATGAAAATATCTTTCCTCTAGAATGATTTTCTTAAATATTTGTCCATTAGCCAAGTCAATTAAAATGTTTAAACAAGGAAACGATTATGTTACGAAAGGTAGTTAATTTCTTTCCTTTACTAAACATTTTAAAAACATTAAGAAAAGTTCTGTTCCGTTTTAGACTTTATTTCTAAATATTTGCCCTCTTGTTCTATTCGTTTCAGTAAGTCACATACTAATTGTTTGCTTTTTTACGTAAACTAAAGTCTTTCAGCTGGTTATCTAGCACAAAATGAGTAGATATATGTTGAAATAGAATACTGGCATGTGAAAAGTGCCGGATTAAACTTATGACAAACTTTTCACTCAAATAACAATCTTGGCTTGCTTTTGTTTGATCGAGTTTATCAAATGGGCGCTAAAAAAACAAAATTTCAATAATATTTCAAAATGTGGAGATTAGTCTTTCAATGACAAGATAACTACTAGATATTTAGATAACTTTGGTTACATAATTATTTTTGCTCCTTTTTATTTTTTTTTCTAATTACTGTGATCTATGGCCAAGGATTTATTGAATCAAGAATATCACACAAAATACGTCAATGGTCATACTTAGCTTTAATTTATTTTTTCTTGTCTTTTAAATAACCTATTAATCTTTTAGTTTAGAATATAGTTTTAATTGTGTCTTAATATTTTAACAAATGCTTCAAAAGTTTTTTTTTTTTTTTTTTTTTGGGATATTTGGTAGATATTTTAAATATTGTTGAAAGTTGTTTATTTTTGTTTTATTAAATGAAAAATTTAAAACTTGAAAAACTAAAACTAAAATTAAAAACAAAAATCCATTTTCATCTGTAATCTAAACTTTGTTCACAAATCTCAAGTCTATTAACTTCAAAACAATAGAAAAAATTAGTATTGAGTGGTGAATGGAAATAAACTTAGGCAACAACTCATTTGCTTGCACAAAGTGACATGGAAAAACATCTGGAAACGAAAATTTCAAAAGCAAATCAAACTATAATAACTTTTTGAAAGTTGTGACACTAAGCTTTGAAAAAGATCTTTTACCACATTTGTTAGACTGCTACTTAAATCCGCAATATCTCCCATAGAATCTTCAAACTTGGATTGAATTAATTTAATTGACAAAGTTTAACCAAGAGTCAGTCACAAAATTAGCTAACCATGAATTATAAAGGTCGTCTTGTGCTTATGAACATTACAGCTAAAGGAAGGAAAAAAAGGAGATATGATATATTTATTTATTTAATTCAGTTATTGCCATATTTTGACGAGATAAAATAAATTAAAATTTTATAAAAATATGAAATTTTCAAAGGATTGAATTATTGTTTTAGTCAAATTAGTTTTTCATAAGAGAAGGTATAAGTATCCACAAGATTTAATCTACATAATATCTAGCATAATCGAAATTAAATCTTTTAATTATCCTCTTTTTTTTGTTTTCTTCATTAAAATTTTAATAAGCTTTTTCAATTAAGTTAAGTAGTATTTTTCCATTTTCATCCTTTCTGTTAATCATTGTGAGACATGTTTTTATTGAGTCAGTTATACCATTCTTTGACATAGCTTTTTTTTCATCCTGTATTTCTTTGATTGTTTTCATAATGTCTCTAAAATATGATATAATATTTAGTAGAAGTATTAAACAGTATTATACCTGAAGGAGCATCATCAACAAACAGACAAAGAGAATCAGAGCTTAAAGATTAACTTTTAAACAATATTTTAACGATTTTTATGCCTTTGTAAGCACAAGAATGCAGTTTTCTCAAATAGAGAAAGAAACCTTACCTTCACTATTGTTAGTGAACACCATTAACAACTTCAATAAAGTCAAATCGCATCTCACAATAAATAAACATACCTATCGGCACGTATGAAAACGCGTATAAAAATACGCTACCAGCCTCATTTTGGCAGCTTATTAGAGGTTTTTCTCAGAAAATTAAGTTAAAAGGAGAAGTGAATACCTTCACAAAAAAAATTTATTTTGTTTTTAACGTTTAAATTAAATTTTTCAATATATTTGATAAAAATATTTCAGAGCTTAATTTAATTGTTAAAGATTCTTTTCAAAGATAAAAAATGGAATCTAGTTTTTAGAAAAAGATGAAAAAGATATTAAGATTTAATGATGTTTAATAAAAATTAGAAAAATTTAGCTTTAAATTTACCAAAAAAAATTTTGTTTGAAAATAAAAAATTCTACATTCAATTCTGGAGTTACTCAAATTGAAAATCTATTGAAATAGTTTATATTATTAAATGTAGTAAACTTAATTTGTTTTATTTAGTAAAACCATCTAGAAGAGCTAAAATAAGGCAAAGTAAAAAAAGCTTTAAGAAATGATCTAACTCATTTTTGAAAAAAAAATTGAATTTGAATTTCTGGCCAAGTAAAATTTTTGATCAAATTTCATTTTTCAAAATGAACTAGTCATTTTAAATGCGCAATTAAATTTTATCTCAGATTTCTGAATTTTTGTAAAAATTTCAAAGTTATATTTTTGAAAAAGGATTTTAATTTCTAAAATTGCATTGAAATTTAATTGCACATTTTAAAATGTTTAGTTCATTTTGAAAAATGAAATTTGATCAAAAATTTTACTTGGCCAGAAATTCAAATTCAATTTTTTTTTCAAAAATGAGTTAGATCATGTTGAATATGATTTTTTATTCAATTTAGTTAAATCTGGCTTGAAACTAGACATTGTAGGTTGAAAATCGACTGAAACTGGTCTATTAACATACCTATTATGATCAAAATAATTCCTAAATCTAAATAAATATTATAGTATTTAAGTTTTTCATAAAAAAAATTTATTTTTTGTTACATAAAACTAAGACTTTTGCATAAATTGAATTATTTATTTAAAAATTTCTAAAAAAATGCTCTTCTTCAATATTTTCATTGATATTTTTGTTAAAATTCATCTTAAAATTATATTATTAAATTAAAAAACTGTATTTTTTGCATTTTAGCATTGTGAAATTTCATACAAAAATTCCACTACAATAATCAAAAAATTTTATAACTTTTGTTTTTTTACCTTAATTCAAGTTTGATTCTCAAATTTTAATTCCAAAATTTTTTTGTATTAAATGATATTTATTTACATTGATGCTTTGCTTTTTGTTTTTATTCAAACCAATATTAATCTAAAATAAGGTAAATTAAGCCAAATTGAAGTTTATGTACAAAAATTATCATACAAAAAAGTTTTATATTTTTTTCAGCAAAAAATTTGCTGCATAAACATATGTAAATTGTTTCTTCATCTAATTTTTCAATTAAAAAGCTACTTTAAAGCAGCATTAAATTTTGATCATAAACTTCTATTTGCCGTAAATTTATTAAATTTTAAGAAGATTATTGTAAAACCAAAATTTCCAAAAACTTGGGTCCAAAAAAGACACTATTTTTGTAAATTTTTGATTTTAGAATAATATACGTAAAATTTTTGTAAATTTGTGTTTTTTAGATTGGTAATAAATTTAATAGAATGTACAATATTTCGTGTGATTGTGATATGAAATAAATTAAGCAGAACATCTCTTTATTTTAAAACATTATTTTTTAAAAATAATATAAATACGATTAGTTATTTTGGGTTCGACTGGTTATGTGACCAGACTTGTTTATAAGTCACAGTATTAAGTCAAAAAACTAAGTCAGAGTTATGAATTGACTTGACTTAGGACTTGTGACTTAAAAACAAGTCTGTATGTAACCAACACTGGTCACTTAAAATATGATCAAATAAACTACTTCTAGCTGGTCACCAAAGTTTACAAGCATTATATGAATTTTAATAAAATTTTTAATTTAAAAAAATGATAGAAAATGTAAAAAAAGCTCTCAAAAATCATTTAACACAACGGATTTTGACGTTACACGTTGCGAAGTCTCAAAAAAATAATTAAAACATTTGAAATTTAAAAAATAAAGGACATCTATTTGTATTAGTAAAATTAATTATTTATTTTCCAAAATTGAAAATAAAATTTAAAATTAATTACAATTTAGATTTAATTTTTGAACCAATTTAACTAATTTATAGGAATAAATACAGTAGTAAACTATTTAGATGTACGCCATATAGTCTTTTAGAAATTATGCTTTTTAAAAAAAAACTTTATTCAACATAAAAATGTTATACAAATAATTAATCCATTTATTAAAAAAAATTAAATTTAGAATGTACAATTTTTTTCTTGTCTACAATTTCAGTTACGGCTGGGCCTATATCAACAATAATTTTTGTATATAAATAATCAGATTGAATAGATTTGATTTCATATTTCAAATCTTTGAGTGAATTTAAGCCATCTTTGTTGTACCTTTTCCAATATTCCAATAATTCGAATCTTTAACAAAGAAAAATTAGTTAAATGTATAAAAAAAAGTACTAATTTTTAAAACCTATTGATTGCTCTTGATCTTTTACCATGTAGAATCATTTTGTATCTTCCGACTTTGTTTGTAGGACGCATTATCTCATAACCATTGTCCAAAATTCTTTAAAAAATTTAATCTATTTGTGTTATAAAAATGATTATTTACCTCATGCTCATATCATCATCCTCAGCTCCCCATCCCCAATACAAATTTGAATACCCGTTTGTTCTATTCAACTGGTCCAAATTTAGTGCAAGAACTCCACCAACTAAGTTAAAATACATCAAACTAAAATTAATTAGAAAAAATTCAACTAAATATTATATTATATTAAAATTTTTGAAAAATTACTTGTATCGCAATTCATCTATAGCAATACTCAAATGTCGCGGATGAATATAGCATTCATATATATTTTTATCATTTTCTGGAATCAAATCAACATCATGAAATATAAAACAATCAAAATTATCTAGCTTTAGTGCTTCATTTACAGCAATATTCATTATACGTCCTTTATTAAAAACATCATTTCCAAACTTTGATGCATAAGTTTAATTTTGGAGATTTTTTTTTGTTTAAAAAAATACTTGTTCGACTAAAAAAATCCTATAGTATCTGGACTGTTTCTGAAGCATTGGATGTAAATACTTTAAAAGAAGAACCAAATTTGTCAGCCTGTCTCTATAGGGAATAATTATAGCCAACTTTTCTCTATGAATACAAGACTTGGGCCTATATGATCCATCTTGAACAATCAATCAAATAACATATTTAATTAAAGCTTTTTTTTAACCCTCAAAACCCGAAGGGTTTTTTTCGACCCTTTGTTTTACTTTTTCTTTTTACTTTTTATTCCATGAAAATAAGCATACTTTACAACAAAAATTAATTCATTTTTATTTTTTTGATTTTAGATTTTTGATTGAAACAAAATTTTAAAAAATTATTATATTTTTTTAACTGGAGACAAAGAAAATATGTAACATCAAGCGTCAAAAGAACCCCTCCAGATTTTGAGTGTTAAAAAAAAATTCTACCTTCATCTAAATTTGGTATTTGTTTTTTCAAATCGTCTAATGAGGGTATAATTGACAAATCGACATTAAAGAGACCTTCTTGAATATTCAAAAATTTAATCTAATTATTTTTTACATAAAATATATAAAATCAAAAAAATTTTTTTTTCGAATTGAACTTAATTAATTTTGATTTTTTTTTAAATTATCATATCTTACCTAACTCCTTTGGGTACAAAGGACAAACAGCTTGCTGATTACTGATATGAGAAAAGTTTTTTTTATAAATTAATTGAGTTTCATCGTTCAAATCAAATTGATTTGCGATCATTTCCGATCGTGTCTGTAATATGGATATTATAAATATTGTAATCAATCCCAGAAAAATAAATTTTATTATCTCTTTGACCAATAGATGTTTAATTCTAGTCTTTGAAACCATTTCATTTATTCAGACTTTACAACCAAAAAAAATAGTATTTCATTTATTACTAATCGAAAAAATAATGTGGGCATAAATTATTTTATTTATTAAGAATTTTTAAAACTATTTCTATTTTAATAAAATTAATTAAAATGGCTTTCAATTTTGTCTTATTAATTTTAATTAACAAAAAAAAAAATTTAACAAAAAAAAACTAAAATTTTTTTTTCAATTTTATTTTTCTTTTTTTTGAGCTTATTGAGATAAGACAACAAAAAGAGCATGGCAAAAATAATAAAAGCTTGGATAAATTTAAAAATTTTCATGTACTAGCTTTAAATTATGTTATTTTTTAAAAAAGATTAATTAAAAATAATTTAAAAAAATGTTAAAATTTTCAGGTAATATCAATTTTGTAAAAAATTTTTATCCATTGATCAAAAGAAATGCTTCTAAGAGGTAAATTTTTCTCTAAACCAAATATCTTTACTAAAAGCCATGTGTTAAACTAAAGTTCATTACCTAATCCAACAGTTATAATGTGCAATGATTCAAAACACATATTGTGCTATCACCCTGAACCTGATCATCCATATGAATTCACAAAAGTATTTTAAATGAATTTTAAATGCTAAAATTAATGTTTGAAAATTACTTTTAAAACAACTATAAAAATTCTAAACTTAAAAATTAAATTTTACTCTTCTAATGTCTAGACAATTTTAGAAACATTGATTTATGACTTAAATTATTTTGTATAATCTTATTAAATAATTTTTTTTTAGCCTATTGAAAGAAAAATCGAGGTGAAAATTTCTTTTCAATTTATTTCAAAGAAAAATAAGATTTTTAATAATTTATTTGTTTAGAATGAATCTGTTCTAAAGGAAGAATATTCCAATCTTTATTTGAAAAGATTCGACAATAAGCCAGCGTTGAATCCACGCGATCACTGGGTAGACGCTATCAGGCTGTCTAAAACGTTTAATGAACACCCGATTATATTCAGAAGGGCGTAAAATGAATCATCAAAAATGTATTAATGCATTTTATTTAAAACATTTTAATTTTAGAAATCGTGAGCAAAGAATAAAAAGATTTTTGGAAAAAGTCAATCCAATCAGACCAAATAGAAAGTCAATTTAAATTAGTATAGAAAAAAAATACATTAAAATTGTGATCTTTGAAATAAAATAAAAAAGTTATTCAAAATTATGATTCTTTATGATGCGAAAAGTATAAATGTCCCATGAAAAAAAAAAATTATAGCTCATTTTTTACATTAGATTATTTTATTCTTAGATTGCTTTGTTTATTCTATTTAAGATTTTTTTTTATATTTTTCATTTTTAAATTTTTTTTTTCTAAAATAAAAAAAAATGTACCACAAATACTCAAAGAGTAAATTTTCAAGATTAGCAATTAATTTTATTTATTTTTTTTCTTAAATTCAAATTAATAACGTCTATTTGTTTCATATCAAGATTTTTTAAAATTAGTTTCTAGTTAGAGCATATATAAGCGAATTTCAACTAAAAAATCAAATATTTTTTCTAAAAGATGATTAAAAGTTAACTTTCTGATGTTTCTCTATTAAATTTTTTTTTTAAATATCTTAAAGCAGTCGTTTTGCTATACTTAAAAATTAATGATTTTTTTTTCTCCAAAATTTAAAAGAAACATAATTTATATGCAATACCTGAAACATTTAAAATTAAAGCAAGCTAATTGAATTTTAATTTTTCATATAATTAATAAATCAGGCATAGGATTGTTGACTGATTGAAACTGTGTTTATTAAATTTATTAGAAGAAAGAGAATGACTAATGATTTAGAGAATAAAAACCTATTTGAATATTCCTAGATCAAAAACAATCAAGAAATTAGATAAAACTAATTTTTTGGTAATTTTCTAGGAAAATATTTCATGCGTTTCAGTGACTTAGCACTAATCAATCTCTTATAAAATAAAGTGAAAGAAAACTTTTTAAAAATTTAGTTTCAGATAGATTTCAAATTTCAAACTAATTTCCGCTTTCGGCGACTTAAATAGCAAAGCATAATTAAACAATCCTTTGTTTAAAAAGTCAAGCTTTTATTTTTAAGCTTATTTTTCTGATATTTGATTTTTTTTTCTCAAAATGGAAAAATGTTTTTCGTGAATAAATAAAAACTTGAATGACTTTTCTAAGAGTTCGCATTTATGATTTCAGAAAAGATGCCAATTATTTTTTTTAGTGTTTATTTTCCAAGTATTTACTATAAAATAAGAAAAAATTTTCGTACAATTTATGGCTTAAAATAAGAGTAAAAATAATGAGAGCTTTAAATTTTAAACTGACCAGTATGCTGTGTCTAAAGTTTTTATTCCTATAAATTTTGGACTAAGGCTATTTTGAAAAATAAAATTTTTTGTTCAAGCCAAAATTAGTTTGGGAAATGTTATTTGAACTAAAAAGACCCCTAAAACATGAAATCTACCTTTAATTAATTTTCAAAAAAAACAAAAAAAAAAACACATTAAAATCCTTAATAAATTTGTTTAAAGTTCTCAATCTCCAAGGATAAAGAATCGATTTTTTTATTCAACTTAATATTTATTTTGGTTTTGTGAATTAATTAAAAAAAAATTTTTTTTAGTTTTTAACTTTGGCATCAAACAGCAAGTTAGGTATCAAATTTTGCTTAAGATTAAGAAAAATTTAATTTAAATTTTTTATTCAGATTGAATTTTTTTTTTCAAATTTATAGAGAGCGCACCCAATTTTTGGTGAATCTTCTTTTTCTACCATATTTAAAACTCTCACCAAGTAAAATAAACTACTACTAAAACTATTTGTTGTAAATTAATAGGTAGGTTTGAAATGATAAAAATAGTGTTTACATATGACGCAAGATTTTCTTTTCGCTTTTAAATTTATATTTTTGAAATTTAGTTTCCTATAAGCTTTGAGTGATTTTTAAATTATTTATGATAATCAAGAACGAAATCGATTTTGAAGCAAATGTTCTAAAGGCAACATCAGAAAAGGGAATGAAATTTTTTCATTATGAAAATTATTTTTAAAATGGAATCTATTCTTTTCAAGTGTGTAGGTGTTCTAATTTAATATTTTCATCAATCCTAAAACAAAATTTATTTTGTCCCAAAGAGAAAAAAAACTTATTTACTGAGCTCTCTTACGTCAAACAATTTTTGACATATTAGTTTATAAACAGCTTTTTATTTCTGTTCTTCTCTGGCGTCTTACATTCACCTTGGAGATTTGGAAACAAAAAATCTAAAGCAATAACTAGTTTAATTATTGCCACTGGCAAATTATTTAATTATTTAACTATTATTGGAATGATATTATACAATTTTTTTTTGTTGGCTAAACTTATAAATAATTTGTAAAGTCCGCTAATTTAAGTAGGCTATTAAATAAAAAAAATTTGCTCTTGGTTGTATTCTAATTGCATTGTCTAGTCTTGGCTCGTTCGTACTACACAAAATTTCTAATTTTTTTTTTTAAGACTTGAGCTCAAAACTAGATGAAAATAGTTTCATATTGTTAAAATTGAACAATTTATGTTTTAAAATGACCAAGAGCATAAAATCAAATTTAAATTTAGTTATTAATTATTAAAAATTTTAAGCTTCAATGACAATTTATTTAGTTCCTTTTTTTATAAAATGCCATAAACACAAAATAAATTATTTCTATACTAACAACTTCTTTAAAACATACTTCTTTAATTATAATTATTCATTAGTCTTAAAACGATTAAAATAGTTTTTTTATTTTTGTTTCTATTCGTTTGAGTACCTAGAAATTTAACTGCTTTTTCAAAACAAATCTAGAGTGTATTAAGTTTCACTTTTATTTTATTTTTTGTGATTTTAAATCGACTTTTTTCATCTCAGTATTTCAATATTTGTCAAAAAAATAAATTAAAAATGTTAAAAATTTAATATGGTCCTATTAGCTCGATTTTCTGATTGAAAACTAAATCTCTGAGCAACAAAAACAAAAATCACGTGACAACAACTACGTACTTAGGAGAAATTTATGTGAACCAAATGACTTTGTCTTCTAAATTTAATTGAGCCAGCTTCGCAATAATTAGCCTAAGGTTCTAGCTAGTATTAATCAAAAAAATGAAAAAAATAATGCATATATAATAGCAATATTTAACAATAGTCATTTTCTAAAATGCTAAATTTTATTTTTTAAGATAGAAAGAATTTTTTTTCTAGAAAAAAAGCAATCAGTCGAGGTTAAAACAATTCTCTTTGTAATTTTGTAGTCACTTCAATATTTAAATTAACAACAGACTTAAAAATTGAATGTATTTCATTTTGTTGAATAGTCAACTAGCAATAATTTTTATTTTTTTAATAAGCGGTAATAATTTAAAATTCATGATTTAATTAAAAAAAAAATTATGAAAAATTATATAATTTTATGCTAGTTTTAAAATCATTTTTTCTTTTTTTTTTATTTTTAAAAAATTGAAGCACCTTGAAAAAAATTGACTCAATCTAAAATTTAAATGAGAAATAGCACAGAACAACAATAATCATGTATTATGATATAATATTAGGTTTCAATTTTTTTTTTTTATATTTTTTGTTGCAATTGTAAAGGTATGAAATTATTATTAAATTATATGACACGTTTAAAAATGCTTTTCTTTTAAAATTTAGAAGAATACTGCTCAAAATAATTTGTAGGTGATAAAAAAAAAACGTGAAGGCTTAGCAATGTGCTTGACCGAATTTGGCCGATTGTCCGAATAAATCTTAGAGTTCGGCATAGAATAGTTTTGAATTAATTGGAGCATAGTGTGTTCGCATATAGAGCATTGATTCAAATTAACTTAGCTAATAAGACAAATTCATTACTTAAAGGCATTCATGTAAGATTATCATGTCTATTATTATAAATAAAAATCAAGAAATTATTTTAAAATATTCACTTGAATTTTATCTATTTGAAATATTTGCGATAAGAGAGAATATTAACTCAAGTACAGTGCTAAGACTTACGTGTTTAGAATCAAAGTTCTAAATTTTTTTAATGAATCGAGATAAATGTTTTCCTATAATGGCTTAGATTATGTCGGCATACGCTTCAAATTATGACTTGCACGAGCAATCATCATCTAACAAAAGCCTTGACTAGTAAATGCATATTTTTTTAAAAAGTGAGAGCTCAAAGCTGTACATTGCATTCACTTTTGAAATAATTATAATATATTTTTTTTTCACAAATATTTTTCCGACTAGTTATTTGGAATTAACGAGCACTTGTACTAAATCTGGTGCTGTCGATGCAGTGGCACATATGTCTTGATGAGAAAATGTTCTGTTGCTCTGATTAGACTGTCTTCTAATTAGCCCACAAGAATAAAAGCATCACATAGATTAATTTTTATTTTTTATTAAAAAAAAAAAAGGGTCATTTAAATTTAAATTTGTTCAATTTTAGATTAGATAAAGCAAATATTTGCTTTAAAATAAAAAAAAAAAAAATTCAATTTAAATTTGTGTAACAATAAATTTAATCCACACGTATAATCAACCAAGTACAACTTATGAAAATATATTTCTAAATCAACAATTGAACAATGCCCGGTTTTAGTGACTTCGATGATTTGGATGTAAGCAATTTGAGTTAATTTTTGCTATTTTAGTTTTTGCCGGCTTCGTGCCGTTCGGTCAAATATTTTCTAAGGTCAATTAGCTTAAACTTTGAGCACTGTAAAAACAAATGTTTGCAAATATCCCGCCAATTTGTTCGTTCCAAATTAGATTTGCAAATTATTTTTCTATTTTTTTTTTAATCAAAAAAAATTTAATTACTTTTTATGTATTTAAATCAAATTTATTTAATAATTTGCGAACAATTAGACGCGCTCACACACTCACAAAAATAATAAGATTTTTTGCTATCAACCTTTTGAAATGTCATCCAATCGTCAGGGGGTCTTGGTTTATTTGTCTAAAAACGGAATACTAATCGAGCATCAACTAATAGATAAGATAAGATAAATGATTGATTTCTCATTTGCTCAAAAATAAAAATATAATAAAATAAAATGAGAAAAACTAGAACGGAATTTTTTTTTTCAACTAGCTTGAATAGATCGTTTCGCTAGTCAACAAAAATTTACTAATATTTAAGGCCGAGGTTAATCTTAGAATAAACAAAAAAAAAAAAAAATTTTTTTTTATGTATAAAAAAATATTTAGTTTAGATCTAAATTTCCGTGTTTACCTTTGACAAACAAAAATGACCATATCTCATTCATTCATTTATTCAAATATCCCATGCACATTTTGTTAGGTCTGGCCTCTTTTTCTTTCGTTTTTCTTTTTTTCTTCAAAATA
The DNA here is from genome assembly GCA_016987375.1 of Brachionus koreanus. Lineage (NCBI taxonomy): Eukaryota > Metazoa > Rotifera > Eurotatoria > Ploima > Brachionidae > Brachionus > Brachionus koreanus. Next base: position 249,799 of record PJRA01000453.1, on the reverse strand, counting down.
TCCTATCAGCTCAAATTGGTTTTAAACGACCCGGTTTAATTTCAAAGATAATTCACTTTAGCCCGTAATCACTTGTTTTACACACTTGGCCATAAACCCTCTATTTTCTTATCTCTCTCTCTCTCTCTCTTTTTATTTTGTTGTTGTTAGTGGTCCGCGTACTATTAAAACGAAAAAATTTTAATTATCATTTTAATATAAAATTATTTTTAAGTTTAAACCATACATGGACCCGTCAGCATTGATAGACACATTGTCGCCAAACGACATGGACATGTGGAATGGCTACAATTTTTTCTCAGACGAAAACCTCAACCAAACAATCAAAGACGACATAAAAGAGGAAAATTTGGACATGGACTGTTGCTTTTCTTCCATTTGCCCAAATGATTTAATAAACAGTTTGGACACCAATTTAAAGACTAATTTTCAAGAGGAAAATTTTGACTACAGCTCTTCGCCAAGTGTGTCTCCCGATAACCATGTAGAATCATTTGACTTTGTTCCTTACATTTTGCAAGAACAAGTCGACTTGTCGGCCACTTCCAATTTGCTTAGTGTCGGCCTAGAGAACGAGACAGGCAAGTACGACCTAGACTCGTCGGGTAGCTCGACCGCTAGCTCCACTCTGCCATCACCGTCCCAAAACCCCGGTCAATTATTACACATACAGCCTGTTCAAAATGCGTCCGTCAAAGCCAATCTAATCAGCATGGACAAGACCAAGATTAAAAGTTCGGTTTTGCCGCCGAGTCCGCCCAGCTCGTTCGGCTCGGACAGCGAAAGCAATCAATCGTGCCAATCGGTGTCCAATGGTCTTGCCTCAGCTAGTACTGCTCTCTCAAAGACCAAGAATTCTTCAAAACATGCTGCCCTCAAACAAAACAAAGGACACTCGTTTCAAACAAAATCATCCAAATGCAAATCGATCAATGCTAATTCTAAATCTAGTCTAAACAATTCGGATGACGATTGTTGGCCGTTTTTTGTCAGTCTAAGTGTAATAAATATTTAAAAAAAAAAAAAATTTTTTTCTAATTTATTTTTCTTGTTTAGAAATTGCCTTCTTCCGGACCGATTTTATTGACAGAAGAGGAAAAACGCACTCTAATTCAAGAGGGTCATCAAGTGCCTACACAATTGCCACTGAGCAAGTCCGAGGAGAAAATATTGAAAAAAATTCGGCGAAAAATTAAAAATAAAATATCGGCCCAGGAGAGCAGACGCAAGAAGAAAGAGTATGTCGACTCGTTGGAGCGAAAAATGCAAAATTACATAAATGAAAATCATGAGCTCAAAAAAAGACTCGAAGACTTGGAATTGAATAACAAAAATTTGCTCTTAGAATTAGAAAAAATGAAAATTTCATTGTCCATGAGCGATAGTTCTCAATCAATTCAAACAAATAATCAGACAATAAATGATATAAATCTACAATCTCAACAGCAACAACAGCAAGCAAATAACACAAATCAGTTTAGTACATTGATATTAGTATTGGTACTGTTCTTTACAGTTGTATTTGGCATATGGTCGCCATTAATTACCAAAGATCAGCTGACTAACTCGGTACCGGCGGCCGCCACTGGCCTAACTAGATCTCAATCGACGACAACAGCTTCATCAGTGGCCGTAGTTGCTGTGGCCACAGCTGCTGCTGCCGCCACTGCCACTGCCAAAGGCGAACAACAAGCCGATGAGCCAAAACAATCAATTAGACAAATTATTTATGATGATAATGTGCCCAGTTTGAAGAGGAAATTGTCCGATGTGGACGAGGCGGCCGTCGAGCTAGTTGGCGCTCAAGCGAATAGCTCGATGGCGCGCAGCAAAACTGGCACTACTGTCGAGCTAACCAAAGTGAGACCCTTTATTGGAAAAATATCCAACATAGGCAAAAATTCTCCTCCCATAATTTCAAAGACTATTCAGACAAATCAAACAGCGCCTCAAGGCGACTATCAGCTCGTTGTTAATCAGACCAATGAAGATGGACAAGTGATCATTCTTAATTTGGCCAATGGTCAAACATCAGACATACCTAAACAAATGAACAACATTCGAGTGGTTAACTCTACACCAAATACGGCCAAAGTTCCTACTAGATTTCGGCTTATTTCAAACTCTAATCCAAGCAATTTCAATCCGCTTAATCAAGCTGTCATTAAACTAAGCTCTTCTTAGACTGATAATTTCTTTTCTTTTTTTTTTACCTACCTACGTACTTTTTTCATATATTTGGGGATTTATTTTTGTAAATGTTTATTTTGTTTTTATTTTTTTTTTCTATTGTTGACTGCTTTGAATTGGTGTTTAAAAAATAAAATGACGCGGTCAAGTCAAACAATAGGAAAGGTAGATCAGGCGATAAAAATTGTTCTCCTCTTTAATTTTTTTTTGTTCAGTATTTATTTGTGCCAGAGAAAAAAATTGCAATATGTTTGCAATTTATGACTGCAAAATTTCCATTATTATTCATGGTGATCATTTTCATGAGGATATTTTTATGAAGTTCTGGTTTGTTTTTTTTTTTTTTTTTTTTTTTTTTAATATGAACCTGAGGTTACTTAACAAGTAAGCTAATAAGAGTGTTATTTTATTTCGACTTGTTTGAATTAGATTTTTTGTTTTTTTTTTCTTTAATTTAAATTTTTATCGAATAAAAAATATTTATTTAAATTTTGTTTGTTGGTCGTATGTTGTAAAGCCGGAATGAGGCTGTCAATTCAATGGTATTGTGGCCTCGTAGTGTATGAATGCCGTCAGCCCATTTCGGCAATACCACTAATACTTTTCTAATATTTATTTTATGGTGAGTGACATAAATTTTTATAATTTGTGATGTTTAAAACAATACAAGTTGGGCAATTTTTTTTTTCAATATTATTTTTTTTTGTTTAGTTTATTTTTTGTTTAGCTTTAATTTTTAGTTTAAAAAAATAAAAAAATAAAAAAATAAAAAACCGACACACATACACACACAAACAGCCATTTTAAAATTTCGTAAATAATTTCTGTCATATTTTTTTAATATTGAAAATATTTTAAAATAAATGTTCTTTTAAAGAAGATTTTTTAATTCAAAATCGTTCAAAATGTAAAATTTAATTAAAAATATCCGCAATAAATAATGAAATTTTTTTTAAAATTTAACCAAATAAAGCAGATATGAATAGAAAATTGAGAGAAAAAAATTAAATAAAACTTTTTCATGGATAAAATACTTCATTATTCTGATAATATTTTATTTTTTAAATTTTAAAATTACATAAAATCATTTTCAATTCAAATAAATTCTTTTTTAGTCTCAATTTCAAATATTAATGATTTAGACTTTTTGAAATTCTTAAGCTTTAAAACGTGATTATTTTTTAATTTTTATTATTTATGACAAAATTATAATAAATAATGAAATTAAGATTAGAATTAGATAAAAATAGAAGAGATTTTACAAATTTTACAAATAAATCTTTGAGAAAAGAGGTCGTATTTCATTTTTGTCAGACTAATTTTAAATTAAACTAAATTAACTTGATTAATATTTACTGTGTGAATTGATAGAAGCTATTTAGGTCAAAAAGTCGGTCCTTATTAAGATAAGAATTGACCATAGAGTTTACAAGTAATTGGATATCAAGTTGATTTTGTACTCAAATTAAAGCATTAGTTTATTTTCAAAGAGGTTCCCAAGTAACGTAATTTGGCATATTTAATGTGAATTTAAAATTTTTAAATTATGGCTTTGTTTCAGTAAAAATTTGAAATAAATGCTATTGGAAATTTATTTACTAAGAATATTTGAGCATTTTGTAGGTAATAAAAAAATATTGAATTTCAGCTGCTAGGTTCATTTAAACAAAAAAAAAACACTATTTTATGCTTATTTCAATAAAATAGATTTTAAAAAGAACTAACTTTTTTTAAATTAAAAGGAAAATTGCCTTAATTTTAATCTTTTTTGAAACAAAGACAAAATTCTACTTTAAATTTTTATTTATTAATTTTAAAATTAAAAAAAAAATAACAGACATCATAATTTATCTATTTTTTACCCTCAACAGCGGCTGCTTTTTTTTCTTCTGCTAGTTTTTGTTTCAGTTTCATGCGTTCCGCGTCGCGTCGCTTTCTTTCTTCCAAAGAGAGACCCTTGTTGGCGTCGGTTTCCGATTGTTTGGTGCCTTTGCCCGACTGATTTTTGAGATTTTTTTCTCGGGCAAGCTCACGTTGATTTCCTCTAGTCATGGTTTGTTTGGAGTTAGCAAAATAAAAAGACAACTTTGACCCACAGTCGAAGTCGAAATTTTACACTAAACCAATCTAAATTATTAAAAAAAAAATTTTTTTCTTTATAACTTAGTTTTAAAAAAAAACTTCTTAGAACTTTCTATTAAATGCGCCATTATTTTTATCACACAAGTGACTTAGTATACTAATACTAATATTATTTCAATTAAAAAAATTTGCAAATTTTCACAAATTCACTGTGCATCCATAAAATACCTATCGAATTTTTATTCACATTTTTTTGTTCTAATATCAAAAATGAAAATTTTCTTCATTGATTCCTAGGCAACCATTTTGAAATTATGAAAACTAAACGCAATTTCGGGCAACAATTTGACTCTTTTTCTAAGAAATTCAATTCAATATAAACAAAATCACTTCAACACGTTGAGTATCCTGAAATCAAGTATTTAATAAGCTTATGCTTTAATTTTTTTACATTAATAAAATTATGTTTTCAAAATTCTAAATTGAATAGGCCTTATTTTAAAGTTTCTCTTTAACTTTTTTAATTTTGCATCTATTTTAGCTTATTGGCAAATAAATAAATTTGGCCACTCAATTTATATTTTTCACTAAACAATAAAGAATTTTCTAGTAAAATAAATTTTTATTCAAATTTTTATTAAAGATGATCAGATATCTAAGGTATTTTATCTTATTTTTAAATTTATCAAGCGTTAAGAGATATTGTTGGCCAAAAGTTTTGCTTTTTAGATGAATTTTTTTTTTTTAATTTTGAAAAAACAAAAACTGTATTTTTATTGTCGACTTAGCATATGTAAAAAACTAGCTCTTGAAAATTTAGAAAAATTTAAAATAATAAATTAGTCTGAAAAATATTCTGTTTTTTTTTCTAAATTTCCAAATTATTTTTCTTCAAATAATTTATAGTAAAAAATGATAAAAAAAAAATTGAGTAAAATATTTTTATTTGGCTATGGGTTTATGAAAGAGATATTTTTTTTAGAAGAGAAAAAAAAGGTATTTTTCTAAGACTTGACTTGTGTAGGTGCATGGAAAATATGTTTTTTATTCAAATGGCAATGTGTTTTTGAATAGATGAGTTTTTTTTTCATTTTTCTCATTAAGCATTTTCTAAATTAAATTCGTCATTTAAAGCTAATTTGGTTTTAAATGCGTCAATTTTGTGCGACTCTAGGTCAAGCATTTATTGTTTATCTTAATAATGGAATTTAGATTTGAATGAATTTTAAGAAAAATGATTTTTTTTCATCCCTAAAATACCGTTATATGTCAGATAAAAATTTATTATTTTTTTTTATCTATGAGAGCTAAATTGAAAATAAACACTTTTGTTTGACATAAATTTATAATGGGTGGATAGACAATGATAAAACATTCCTTTTTCCAAAGACGGAAAAAGATAAATCATTATTTTATTGATTTAAATAAAAAACTCATGCAATTAGCAAACAAACTGAGGGCAATTTTGCTATTCTAATTTTTGTTTTTTTAATTTAAATTAGCATAAAACTTAGTATGGGTAATAAATAATTTTTTTTTTTTTTTTCAAAAATTAAATTTTTTTTTGTGCTAAACTAAGCTGAATTTCTATGGATTACAGTAGTGTTTGCAAGCAATATTTTTTTGAGATTAGAGAAAGTTAGCCGAATATTTTTTTTTCATTTTTGGGATAATTTATTTTAAAAGTACTAATAAAACAATTGCCAATTATCTTGTTTTTTTATTTTGTGAGCTAAAGCAGAAGACCGAAGTCGAACGAGTTAGTGAGTGTTACTAGGAAACCCCGAAGACAAGCATCGAGTCGATTCGTTGAATTTATTTTGTTTGCATTAATTAAAATAAACAAGACTCTAAAAAGCTTAGCTAGAAATGATCATATATTTTTATTTCAATGCTATTAGCATAAAACGAAATAAAAAAAATAATAGAGAAAAAATTTTTTCTCTCTATTTAGAACAGAAAGAGCAAAAAACAAAAATAATTAAAATTTCTCTATAATTTTAAAATTCTTTATTTTTAGTGTGTATACGTGCATCTAGCTGCATTCATACATACATATATTTCTTGAGATATATACATTTTAATATGCATATTATAAATTTATATATATATGATACTTAACCCTTTTATAAAATAGATTTTTTCTTGTTTCTGTGTGTATTTCTCTTCAAATGCCTTGCAATATATTTTGCGAATAATTTATCCAAAGATAGTAGTCAATCGATAAAGTCGTATAGAAAGCATATAATATAAATATTTTATTCTATTGAATTGATGAAAATAAAGAGTTAATATGAAACTAGAGGAAAAAAATTTGTTATTTTTTTGAAAATTTTAGATTTGTTTTTTTTGGTAAATGGAACTTCGGGTTGGTCAAAAGTACCGTTTAGGCCGCAAGATCGGCAGTGGCTCATTCGGAGATATCTACTTGGGCTACAACATAGTGACCAATGAAGAAGTGGGCATAAAACTGGAATGCACGAAGACCAAGCACCCGCAATTGCACATAGAGAGTAAAATATACAGGCTGCTGCAGGGCGGAGTGGGCATACCCGCGCTCAAGTGGTGCGGCGGCGAGGGCGACTACAACGTGATGGTCATGGAGCTGCTCGGGCCCAGTCTCGAGGACTTGTTCAACTTTTGCTCGCGCAAATTCAGCTTGAAGACCGTGCTGCTGCTGGCTGATCAGACCATCAGCCGCATCGAATACATCCACTCGAAAAACTTCATTCATCGGGACATCAAGCCCGACAACTTTCTTATGGGCCTGGCAAAAAAAGGAAATTTAGTGTACATAATCGATTTTGGTTTGGCAAAAAAATTTCGCGATCCGCGCACTCACCAGCACATTGCTTACCGTGAAAACAAAAATTTGACCGGAACTGCTCGCTACGCATCCATCAACACCCATATGGGTGTAGAACAAAGCCGCCGAGACGATCTCGAGTCGCTAGGCTACGTTTTCATGTACTTCAATCGAGGCTCGCTGCCCTGGCAGGGCCTCAAAGCTCAGACAAAGCGTCAAAAGTACGAGAGAATAAGCGAGAAAAAAATGGCAACAAGTGTCGAAGAGCTCTGCAAGGGCTTTCCCACCGAATTTTGCAATTATCTCGGCTATTGCCGCTCGTTGCGATTCGACGATCGACCCGACTATCAATACTTAAGACAACTATTCCGAAATTTGTTTCATCGTCAAGGTTTTACCTACGATTTCATGTTCGACTGGAACAACCTTAAATTTGTAATTTAGAAAAATAAAAAAAAAAAAATTTTTTTATTCAAGATTAATTAATTAATTAGGCAAATAATTCGAATGCTAACAAGTCCAATCAGGAGACAAATGGCGAACAAAATCAGGCGAATAATGCAGGCGCTCAGCGTCAGCCAAGCTCGGCCGTAATGGCTCCAGCTCGTCAGCAAACAGCCCTGGTAAACAATTCATCCGGCTCCGCCATACAACAAATAGCACCTCAGCATCTAATCAGCACCAACAATAACTTAGTTAATCCGGGAAAATTCTAAACACATTTTTGTTCCGCGATCTGAGTTCTTTACATATACACATGAACTTATTTTTTTGTCTTAATACAACAACAACAACATAACAACAAATACAAAAAAAAATAAATTTTTTTTTTCAATTTCTCGCTTATTTTCCTTTAAATATTGAAATTTTTCTTGCTTTTTTAAATGCCGTATATGACCCATTCAAGATGGCCTAAAA
>PJRA01000453.1:214717-241377 GCA_016987375.1 Brachionus koreanus | reverse complement strand
AAACTAAATTATTCAGTTTATCATCTTTCTTATGTTTAAATGTCAAAATTTTTCTGATATATGCGCTGTTATTTTTAAGCTTCCAAAACAAATGTTAAGCTTGTCAGTAAAAAGAGCTTATTTTATTGTTGGAAAAAATAAACTCTTAAAGAAAACATCTTAGAGATTTTTTCTAATAAAATTAATTAATTTTTTTGCAAAATTTACTAAACTGAATAAATGCCTTTCAAGACTGAAAAGCATAAAAATAAGTACAACTTTTTATGATCTAAAATTAACTTTTTTTTATAGTTAAAATAATCTATTCATTTAAATAATTGATTCCTCAATTTGATATAATAAAACAATTCATTTTATTTAAAAATTTAGTTTATTTGGCAAAAATTAATTTCTAGCTATTCAAATATATGCATAATTATCCGATTTTTGATAATTATTTTTCAAGGTTTTTGTTGAAAATAATTTTTTATTTATTGATTATTAATCAGTTAGATATTATGATTTTAATTTTATAAAAAAAATCTAAATTAAAATACAGGTTGGTCTCGAGCTAGTTTTTTTTTAATTATTCCTACCAAATATTTGAATTAGATTTTAATTAATTTAATTAAAGACTCATAATTTTATCCATGCTAAACTCGGATTTTTTTTCGTAATTGAAAAAATTTCGATATTGTCGAGTTAAACAAGCCATAAATAATATAAAAATGAATTGAAATTAATTTTAGACGCATTGGCATTTTTTTTGTACAATCTTTAATTAAGTAATCGATAAATAATTACAAATGATTAAGTTTGAGATTATTTTTTTTATTTCCTAATAGACTTTTTGTGATATTATAAATTAAAAAAGTATGGCTTGCTGAAATTTCTCAATTTGAAATACAATTTAGCTTAACTTTTTTCTATAGTTATTCTCAATTGAAGATAGAAAAAAAAATGTTTTTTAAAACATAGATATATTTTATTTGTGTGATTAGAATTCAAAAAATTTAGATAAAGAAAATTTTTTAGACGAATTAATTTAAATTTAAATTATTTCAATTTAAAATAGCTTCCGTCTGGGTTATAAAAATTAAAATTTCTATTCAAATACAAAAATTTTATCAATGTAAACAAGTTTTAGATACTTAAATTGTCTAGATAAATTAAAAATGTAGCTTGATTGAATACTGGAAAATGTCAAAATAATTTTTTTTCCTGATTAGAATAAAATATAACAGGATATAATAAAGGTTATTAAAGATTTTAATTAAAAAGACAATTTAAATTAAGGTTTTTTAGTTATCTGAGCTTAAATTTAGTTTATATTTGAAAAAAAATATTCCCTTTAGCTAAATTTTTTATAATTTTGAAATCAATTCACTTTTTTTCAAAACATGTACCTACAGATTTACCTAGCATAAACTTGTTTAAACAGCCAATTCAATTTATTATTTAAAAAATTGCTATTTTATATAAATAATTTATGGCTAGTCCTTTTATAAATGCTTTATTTCTAATTGAAACAGGATTATAGAAAAAAAGCCAAAATTTAAATTGATTTATTGAATTTCGTACAAATAAACAACACTAACACTTTCTTTTTCTTTTTATTTAATTAGAATTTTTAATTTCAATTTGGAATTAAATAAATTTCCATAAATTGAACAATAAAAGAAAATTTTTTCTTTTTTTTTTAGTTTAAAAAAGCTACATTTAATTAAAAAAATAAATCAAAAACTTAATAAGTGTGTTTGGGATAAAAAAAAAATTATTTAATTTTTATTCTAGATAGAAGAATTTAAAATGCTCAAAAAAATACTATTATTTTGTCTAGTGGTTTCATGTGTGACAACTAAATACATTGATAAGTAAGAAACAAAATTAAAAAAAATTGTTTTTAATTAAAACTAAATGTTTAAGATATGATCAAAAAATGATCAAACAGCATGACTTATTACTGGAAATAGACCGATTAGATAAAAAACTTAAGTAATTTTTTAAATAATTATTCCAATTATTTTAAAATTTTCTCCTAGTGAAGAAATAATCAACCAAATATTTAGCAATCAAAGGTATGACTTTAAAAATTGTCTTGCAAAATTTTAAAAAAATCAATTATTTTTAAGAAATAAAAGAAGTGATATCGACTCTCGATTGATGGAACTTCAAGCTAAAATAGACCTTGTTAAAGGTTTATAATATTTGTTGTCAAAATTAAGAAAAAAAAATTAATTTTTTTTTGTAGCTTATCAACAAATGCCAGCTGGACATGGCCAATTTGATTTTGAAAAAATGTAATTTTTTTCTCTTTCTACAAATGAGCAATTTTCACATGTTGTCTTATTTAAGTGGTAAACGATCCATAGATCCATTAAAATTTGCAGATCAAAATTCTTAAGTATTTATTAACTATTTGCAATGGTTTTAGTCACCGTTTCCTTGCACTCGAACCGTATTCAATTAAATCAATACTTAGATATATTCTAGTATGTGTTTAATGAATGATTATTAATAAAAAAATTTTAAAAATTTTTATTTAATTTTTTTTCCTTAATTGAAAAACTTAGAATGAATGAATATTTGTTCGAAAAACGAAATGAATTAAGCACCGTGATTGTATCAGATTTAAATTTGCAATATTTAGATAAGCTATTGAATTGACTAAAATAAATATTTAAAAAGGAAAAAATTATCAAAATTAAAAACTAATTAAAAGATTCGTGTCATGAAAAAAAAAATAAAAAAAGTTTATGTAATCATGAATTCTAACGAGGCGAATAAAAATAAAGAAGTTCGATTATTCCTAAAATAAATAATTGAATAAATATTGCAGCAAAGCCGAGTGAGAATTTGAGTTAAGTCAAGTGACTTGTCTTGTTTTTTATTTACCAAGTGAATTATTCGCCTATTCGATGTGAAATACTTTCACAAAAACATGACGTTAATTTATAAAAAAAAATCTAATTTAGGAATAAAATTCAAATATTTATCAGTTTATATTAAGAAATTTGAGTATAAATTGACTAAAAATCTATGGAAATTAAAAATATTTTTTTTTTAATTATTATTCATTAAAAATAAAAATAAATTAGAGAAACATGAGATTTTTTGTGACAAAATTAATAGTCAGTATTGCTTTGATGGCAATGGTTTGTCAAAGTGTTTGGTCAATCGAAATGTAATCTAAACAAACAAAATTAAAAAATTAAACTTTTTTATTTCCTAATAGAAAAACAAATAAAGACCTAAAACATTTACTTAACAAACGATCTTATTCAAATGTTGATCTTCATAAGTAAAAATAAAAAAAAAAATTTAAATCAAAATTGTTCATTATCTTCTGCCAAGATCCAAAAGAAATGATGTTGAAGCGAGATTGTTAGAATTACAAGCTAAAATACTGTTAGCTAAAGCGTAAATATTTAAAATTTTCGAATAATAGAAAAGTTAAAATAAAATTTTTCTTTTATAGATTAGCTGAAATGCCAGTTGGTAAATTTAATTTCTAAAAAAAAAAATATTTATAAAAAAGAAAACTAACCAAAATATGTTTTTCTAGGTTATGGAAGATTTGATTTTGATGAATTGTAAATTTTTAATTAATTTTTTTTTTTTAAATTTTTCAATTTTTTTAAGAGGCAAACGGTCAGCTGATCAAACTTATTTTGAAAATGTAAATAATATACAAAATCAATGAATATTATTGAATTTCTTTTTTTTTCATTAATGAACATAATGTTTTTTTTGTGAACCCTAATATTAAATAAAAATTTGTTATTTTATTTTAATTTTGTCTTTTCATTTGAATATTTTTAAAAAATTTTGGCTTTATTGATAAAAATTTTCAAGAGTAGGATGATTATAAAAAATGTTTTCAGAATTATTCCATATAAATAAATGAATAATAAAAATGAATGTTTTATCAAAGGTATTTGCATTTTTATTTGAATGGTTTTTATCAATATCGAGAATATGTGACGCATATTTCGTGACTGAGGCATAAGTGCCAAACTTGCTATTCAAAAAAATATATGATTATTCATTTATTAGAAAGTTTTATTGTAAATCAAATCGAATAAAAAATTCAATTTAGCCAAACTTTAAAATTTGCATTTAAACAAAAGTTTGTTTTTGATGGTAAAAATTAAAGTTGTCTAATCCAGAATGACTTCTAATGGATATAAATAGGATTGATTTTCGAATTTTAAAAACAAAAATAATCAAGTAATCAAAATGAGAGCTTCGATGCAAACAATTTTTATGCTTGTTATAGTGGCAGCATGTGCAGTGAATACAATGGCTTTCCCAAAGCTTTCTAAAGAAATAAGAAAGCAAGTGTTTTTGGATGAATTGGGCGAGTTTGAAAAAGATCTTGAGTAAATATTCACTTTTTTTTTTAATTTTTAAAAAATGAAATATTTTTATAGCCAGAAAATTTTGGATATGATGACCCATTCGAGAGTGTAAATTTACAAGATAATTTTATTTGGATTAAATTTAAATTTTTTTTTCTTAAAAGAAATAAAAGAAGCGATGTTGATGCTAGATTAATGGAAATACAAGCTAAAATTCTTCTAAAAAAAATGTAACTACTCCTTTAGACTAAATGAATTAAGTTAGACATTATATTGCTATTCCTAACTAGGTTCCAAGAATCTCTACCAGGCCATGGAAGATTTGATTTTGATCAAATGTAAATTTAGAAATTTTTTAAGTTCTAATTTTTGAAAATAATTTTTTTTTAAGAGGAAAAAGATCAAATGACCAAATTGAATCAACCGAAGACTCAATTGCTCAGTCTAAATTAATCGAATACTTTCACATATAATTCTCTATATTTTTTTGTTTAGTATAAATTTAAGTATCGATTTTAATCTAATCATCAATAAAAATTTTTCTAAAAATATATAATTTATTTATTTATCTTTAAATAGTTATTTTATTTCTGGACTAAAAATTTCGGTTTTTAAAAAAATTAATATTTCTTAAAAAAAATCTAAAATTAATTAGTTTAAAAAAAACTAATGGAAACATAAATAATGAAAATTTCAAAAACGTTTTTAAAAGTTCAACTATGGTTAGTTTAATGGGTAACTTTATTTAGTTTGATATATTAAACGTTTTATTCAATAATTTTCCATATAGTATACATGAATAAATCTTTTATGTTAAAGTAAATTTTAATAGGAGAAGGGGAAATCACTAAATAAAACTAAATATTAATTTAACTTACTTTATTAAAATAAAGGTTCGTTTGGTATGTTAAAATTCCACTATTTATAGTCTATAAAATTCCACTACTAATGTTAACACTCAAAAACCGGATGACTTTTTTGACCGTTTTATTTAAATCTTTTTTTATACTTTTTTTCAATGAAAATAAAATTTTTTTATAGAAAAAATTAAATAATTTTATAATATTTTTGATTTAAAATATGATTGAAAAAAAAATTATAAAAAAATGATTAAATTTATTGAATAAGAAACAAATAAAGGAAGTTACAAAAGGGGTTCAAAAGACCCCTCCGGTTTTTGAGTGTTAACAATGGTCTAGGCTGGTTACACGATACAAATTTATTCAATAATTTTCAGTTAACCATAGTAAGCTAACCAAAATATAAAATTCTAATAAAAGGAGACAGGGCAATATTACACTAAGTACAAACATAATAAATTTTTATGATGTTATTGACAATAAATGAAAATTTTCAATAATTAAAAAATTAAAAATAAGTGGATCTACTAATTTTTAATTTTTTATAAAAGCACTTGGAGCAGTGTCAAAGAAAAACCCAAACGACTAACAGTAGTCGTTTACAATTTAGTTTACAAGTTCAGCATTCAAGCACCAAGATTTGCATTAAAATTATCTGAACTTTTTGGGTTCACAATATCTCCTGGCAACTTGTTTCAATTTTTGAATATCCTATCTGTTAAAACAATAAATATTGGAAGGCAGACTTTTTATTTTCTTCCCTCTGTAGGCTTTTGAATTTTCTGCTGAGCTGATTTTTTAGCATTTCTCATCAATAAGCTCAAGTATTCAAAAAATTATTATTAATTTTTTTTTGTCATAAAATCTAGTTTGAAAAATATTTGAATGCCAAAAATAATGGATTTTGCTTGAATGTCAATTTTCAGGTTGTAGTGCCAAAACTTTGAAAGTGAATGCTAATATATTTGAATAAAAATAATTTAACAAACATTTTTTTTCTTTTTTTTTTATAGCTTAAATTTATCATATCAACCTTATTTAAATCTTATAATATTTTTAAAGAAATAAAGACAAAATTTAAAACTAAACAATAAATTAAATGCAAAAGAAAATTTTTTTGTGCAAAATTTAAAACAACGCTCAAAAATATATGCAGTTTCTTTGAAGAAAAAAACTTATAATTTTAAATGAACCAGAATTTAAATGAAAATTCAGACCATATAACAGCAAACAATCAGCAAATTATTAATTCAGAAGAAGAAAAAGAAGACATTGAACAAGAAAGTTTAGTTCTCATTCAGTTTACAGATTTAGACGACGCAAAATATTGTGAAAAATTTAGCAACCAGTTTAAATCGATTGAGATCACAAAACCAAATCCAATTATTCAAATAGGAAATAGGCTTTATCAAGGTCAATATCAAAATAATATTGGAACTTATTTATATTTTGAGGAAAAGAAATCACAAGAGCAAAAAGCCGAACACGAATACTTTGGAAAATCATTCAAAAAGCTAATACTAACACGTTTGTTTGTGGAAGAGAAACATTGATAATAAAAGGTGAGCATTTATTTATAAAACAAGAAAGTTTATTCAGACTGTTAGGCTTTTTAAATTAATTTTTTAGTCTACTAATGAATACATTATTAAAAATCAGTAAAATTCCGAGTTCTTTGCTCTTTAGACCAAAAATCGAAATTGCTATTCTGAAGCAGCAACCAATTTTGATCAATAGCCCGCCGATTCGTACCAATTATACTTTTAATTTAAACAACAAGCTTGTCAAGTATAGACGAGCAACTCGTCCCAAGAAAACAACTGATCATTCAATAGTGCTCAATTACGAGCAAAGTCAGTTTGCTGAAAAAATTGGTGTCACCAAAAGCTGGAATTCGTGGAACACTTGTGAGCATAATTATTCTAAATTAAAATATATTTTTTTGAAATCTTAATTTTTGATAAATTAAAATTTACTAAAATATGAAACATTTGGCTTTTTTATCTAAAATAAAACTTTTATTTTAGAGAATTAAATCAATCTTATTGATGCTTTAGTTTTTTTCCTTCTTTGTTACATAAGAAAAAATATTTTAAATAAAAAAAAAAATGTACTTTTTATTAAATGTTTTTTATTTTAGTAAATTTTGTTTCTAATAATAATAATATTTATTCAGTTAACATCGAGAAGGTGATGTAATGAAAAAAAAAATTAAGTTTTGTTTTTCCTTTTAAATTTAATTAAATTATTAAGGGATAAATATTCTCATTTTTCTTCTATCTCTTAGAGGAAAGAAGTTTTTTGAATAATATTTATTTGATGAAATAAATAATTCAATATTTTAAAATTATTTACAAAACTAAAAAGAGAGCTTTTAGATTAGTTATCTAAGAGGCTCAATAACTTTACTTAATGGTAATTGATAAAAAATACATATATCTAGTTTTGTTCCATATTGACTAAGCTTTCGTTTAATATATGGAATATAGACAAAATAATTCAAATAAAAAATATTATTTAGCGTACCATTATCCTTTTAAAATTTTCTAACTAATCACTAATTATTAAAGTACCGTATTTTCTCGCGTAATATCCCACTGGGAACTTAAATGAGACATGATCTAATGTCTCTAAGAAATTATATGAAAGTAAGCAATTTTTGCAATAATAATAACCCCTGTACATTATATGAAACATTAAGTGAAACAAGGTTATTTTACTCTGAAATTTTGAACAACATTGAACTTTATGTTCAGGCGTGGTTGAAGCTCAGTCATTTTGATTCAGTTAATCTTTTTAAATTAATCTCTTATAAAAGAATTTTATTTCTTTAGTCTCATACAAACAGTTATATTTTTTAAGCGTCATTGAACTTTGAAACCATTAGTATATATAATGATAAATAAATGAATGTGTTAAATTTTAAAATTTAATCTGTTAAAATGGGTAGAACTCGAACTCGTTTTTTTTGTGCTGTTTTATCTTGTCTTTAAATATTTTCGTGATTTGAAAATATTGTTTTTTAATTTTATTTTAAATAGATAAGTCCATTTTTTTTATAATTAATGTATAATTTTTTGTTAATAAAAACTTTTCAAATATCAATTAAATAATTAAGAATATATTTTTTTAATCAAATAATAAATAAAAAAATATATCCGTTTCATCTAATGTTCGAGGGTTATTAAAGCTTTAAAAAAGCAATAATTTCATATAATTACCCATGGGCTTTAAAGACATGTCCTGCTTAATATCCCAAGGATATTACGCGAGAAAATACGGTAGAGACATTTTTTTTACTTAAAATTCAATTCTAATTTTAATCATTTTTTTAATTAAATTTGCCATAAATCATATTTATTATTAAATTAAAAAATTTCAAATTTAATAAAAATGAGCGGTCGGTTTTGCAAAATTTTTGGATCGACAAGATTTTCAACTCACTCAGAAATTAACTGAATTTGTTGAGAATTAAATGCTCTATTTTTTTTAATTCCACAAATTAATTAAACATGGTCTAGGGTCCAAATTTTGGAATTTTTTATAATAAATTCAAAAACCTGTTTGTGTAAAACTGAAATTAAAAATATTTTTTAATGCATTTTTGGGTCCAAATTTGAGATCACAACATATTTAAATGGAATCAAAATTAAGATAATTTAATTCTCAACAATAGCAATATATTTTAGAGATTTTTTGAGAAAGAATTTTTTTTTAGAAATTTAAGAAAATTTAAATTTTATATTGAAAAATATTTTTTTAGAAAACAAATAAAACTAACAATTAAAAAATTAAGTTAACTTTAAAATAAATTTGCATAAACCAATGTGTATATTTTAAAATAGTTTGTTTCTAATAGATATTTTAAATAATTATAATTCCAAAATTGGTAAAATTTTTTCAATTTAGCTAATCTTTTGGACGGAAAACGACCAGCAGAGAGTGCAGCCGACGACGCTCTAATTCGAAAATTTTTATACGGCACATTTCACGGGTTATTCGCATCCGAGATTCTAATAAAGCGAAGATTCAACACCATTAACATCGGATTTCTAATAAAGCTTCCAAAACTAAATTATACGCAAAAAGTTTATTTTCTAGTTGGATACGCCGAAGAGCTTTTGTCCAGCTGGCTCAAATGCGCTGTTAAAATCCAAGTTCAAACAATTTACAACAAAAATGATCTTATTTTCAGAACTTGGTAGAAAAATGTTTTTTCATAAATAAATTAACATCAAAAAAAAAAAATTCAACAATTAAATTTATTACTTTTATTAACAACACAAAAAAAAAATGATTTTTTTCAAAGAAAAGATAAATTTCCAAAATTTAAATTTAATTTCAAGTACTCTAGTCTGTCTTTTTCTGGCCTCATTCTACGTCATTAGTCTTTACTTTTGGAGCCAAAAAAACCGCTACAAACGAAACGAACCAGGTGTAATTAAGCGTCGTTTTATAAGTGTAGTATTATCGTCAATCATCAGTTTAATAGTTATTTATGCTCTATCAACGTCTGGCTACAACTCTAATAGCTACAGCATAGATGAATGGACCGGGCTTCGTTTTGATTTTTCTAACTTATTTTTTTCAACAGTGGTTTCATTGTGCCTCACATCAGTTTTGTTCATAGGACCTATTTTTCAAGTTTGTCTTACAGAATACTACGATTATTTAGATGATTTATATTATGAGAATAGAACAAAAAATAATCAAAGTTCAAAATTGAATGAGAATAAAATAGATCGGATGAAGAGCTTTGTTTGTTTTATTAGAAGTTTATTTATTTCTTTAATTTATAATCTAAAGTTAAATAGTATTTTAAGCAAATTTTTTGATTTACACTTTTTAAGGAATTATGTTATTAGTACACTAACAGAAGAATTTGTTTTTAGAAGTTGTATGCTTCCTTTATTAATCGGACATATGACATGGAAAAATAGCATTTTGCTGACACCATTATTTTTTGGCACTGCTCATTTACATCATATATACGAAGGTTACAAGTCTAAAGAAATAGATTTAAAAATTTTACTTTTCCGTCATTTTTTCCAATTTGGTTACACTTACAGTTTTGGTGTCTATTCGTCCTATTTATTTTTAAGAACTGGAAGCTTTTTTGCATCATTTTTGGCACATTCTTTTTGCAATCTGATGGGTTTTCCGGACTTTGACGGCCTAATCAATGAGTTTAAAGGAAAGACCAGAATTTTTCTTCTTACAATGTATTTTTTTGGACTTATTTCTTTTTTATATTTATTAAGTCCATTAACAGAACCAAAATTTTTTGACAACTTTGTCTATTCAAAGTATTTTTGAAATTTTGAAGTATTTTTTTTTTTTTGTTGAAATTGATTAATAAATAGTTAAAAAAATTTTTTGTTTTATTTCAAAAACAGTAAAAAAAATTAAATATTTTTTTATTAATGGCCTAATCAATATAGAATTAATGGGAATAAATAAGAATTGAGATTTTGATTTTGAAAATTTCTAAAGAACTTTTCAATTATGTATTTTTCTTATTAACAACAAATTTTAAAATAAACGTTTATACCAAAACAATCTTAAAATAAAATTTTAGCCATCAGTAATTTTAAATTAATTTCAGAGTTTCCTCTATTAATAATTAAAAATTAGTTAAATGATAGCTTATGAATAATATTTATTTTTAAAACTTTAGTAGGAAATAAAATTTAAGAGAAAAATGGCCAAGTTTTTGACTAAATTTAATTAAGAGTAGAAGATTAAAATTTAATTAAAAAAATTTGCAATTGATTGTGCATTTCATACTGATTGAATATTACAAAACTGGAATAAGATAGAAAAAATATATAAAAATAAATTAAGTATAATTATTTTATTATTATATAAAAAAATAAATTCATTTAGAGCTGTATAACACAAAATTTGAATCGTAATATCATTATTAAACAAAATATTTTACAAGTGTTCAACAATAACAACAAAGCAGTCTTATTTGGCTTATGTAGTAAATCTTTGATTAAATGTAAATCGGAGTTTGCAACTAATCGAAGCTTATGTCGCAAATCCAATCTCAAAACTCGCATGCAAAAAAATTTAAACTTTATTTTTAAAACATTTTATTTTATCTATATTTCAACTTAATCAAAAATACCAAAGATCCAACCCAATAGTGGGATGATTGAGCTCATTTATTTATAAGAAAAAAATACAATATTGAATATAATAAAAAAAGAAAAAACAATTAAAATATTAAATTCTGAAATTTTTATCAAAGTTATAAAAAATAGTACAAAATTTTAAAAAAATTGAATTAATATTATTGCTAATTCTACGCTTAAAAAATGAAAGATTAAACTGGAGATCATCAATTAGGAATTGGTTGATAAAATTAGAAAAAAAAATAATCAAATTTTCCTTTCGAAGGAACAAGGTAATCATTAACATTCCTTAGAGCATATTGAGTTTTAATTGTACAGTTTCTGATTAGTCTATTTTTTAGACAATTTGGTTTGAAAAATAAAAATTTTATGAGCAAATTAGGCAAGACGCTTGATAATTCTGTGTTAAAAAAAGTCAATATTAAACTCATTTAATCTGTTATTTAGAATGTTAAAATAACTATTGCACAAAATACTCGGTCGAATATTAAGTAGTTAACTAAAAGAATTGATCTTTTCGTAAAGTAAATAGATAACGATAGACAGTAGTCAAAAAAAGGCATTATAAATGATTTGAAAAATTGAAGCTTAACTTTATAGGATAAATAACTTTATCTAATAATAATTAATTTTGTTGATAATAATAAAAAGAAGAAAAAAACTCGATTTAATAAATAAATACATGATTAGTTATATTTTATTTTATTTGTGGTAAAAATACTTTTTTTTGTCTAATCATTAACTGGAAACGGAGAATGATCGATTTATGATTCCTAACGCTTTCCTTATCATAGATAGGTAAACGATCAAAATAGAGAAATAAATTTTTAGAGAATAGCTATATTAGAGAAAAATTTATAGTGAAAAAAAGGTTATACCTAAAAAGCGGAATGCGGAACGCGGAATGCGGAATTATTATGCGGAATTCCGCAAAGGTTTTTAGCATTTTATTCCGCAAAATGACCTACTAAAATGCGGAATTCCGCTTTTTAGTATTAATATTTTTTTTTGTGGAATTTTTTTGCGGAATATGCGGAATGAAACATTTTTTTTCTCAAAATCTACTTTATTATTTTAATATTTTTAATAAAATCATAATAAAGTTTAATTAAATGTAGTCTTACATACTTGGTCATATTTAGAACACGACCAAGACTTACTTTTACCTTTTCGATGATAAACGCTTACTTTAGCACATTTAAAATGATACCAATATTTGCAGTCGTCACATTCAATAGAATTATCCAAACAAAATTCTTGGCAAACTGGACACGTACAATGGTCGATTTTTTGGTCAATTAATTTTTGAATTTTTTTCCATGTATTTTTCGAAAAAATAAAATTTATAGGGATAAATAAAAGGAGGTTCTTATTTTTAATTTTATTTTCAAAATTAATCTAACAAATTCTATGTTTCATTCCGCATATTTGAGTATGTAAGACTACATTTAATTAAACTTTATTATGATTTTATTAAAAATATTAAAATAATAAAGTAGTTTTTGAGAAAAAAAATGTTTCATTCCGCATATTCCGCAAAAAAATTCCACAAAAAAAAATATTAATACTAAAAAGCGGAATTCCGCATTTTAGTAGGTCATTTTGCGGAATAAAATGCTAAAAACCTTTGCGGAATTCCGCATAATAATTCCGCATTCCGCGTTCCGCATTCCGCTTTTTAGGTATAACCTGAAAAAAATGTGTCAATTAATTAGAGAATATTTTTATTAGAGAAAAAAAATTACAAAGTTTTTATTGAAAAAAAATAGAAAAAGTCTGATAAACTAATTAATTAATTATTATTCCATCAATAAAATTGAAAATCCAGTAAGGAACAACTCTAAATTTTCTGTTTTATATTCATTAACTTGGCGCTAAAAAAAGCTATTTATTTATATTAAAAATATTGTCTGTCCAAGATCATTTTTTTTTTAATTTTTAATACAATTAGTAAAATAAAACTAAAATAATTTTAAACTTTCTTGTTAGAATTAATTAATTTGAATTTTTTTCAATTAAGATTTTCTTATTTAAATTGGAAGTCAAAATAATATTGCTAGGCAATGCAAACAGAAGACTACAAATAGTCACTTTGATTTATTTACAATGCTACCTGTAACTTTTTTTAATTAAATAAAAATCCATTAGACCCTTCTAGTGGCACTAATTCAACCGAATTCAGAAACCCACTGTTTTAATGATATGGGTAATAAAATAGGATGCCTTACAATGTGTTGTGTGCATAAAATTTTAAGAAAAATAGTGAAAAAAAATGATGATGAAAAAAGCCTATTTATTTTTTGGCTTTAAAAAATGGAAGAGTATAACATTTATGGTATTAATCCTTTATTTAATTTTTAAATTAATTATTTTAATAAAAAAACAAAATAAACTAAATAGGTTGGTCTGCTTTGCATGAGGCCTGTTACAAAGGATACACGAATGCCATAACGCGTTTCTTGGACTATGCTCGAGAGACAGGCAAAAATCTTATCGAACAGCGGACCATTGACGACTATGAAACAACGCCAATTATAATCGCAGCACTTGGCGGTCACTTGGAAGTTGTCGAACTTTTGGTCAAAAATGGTGCAGATTTCAATGCTCAACTTAACTTCCAAGATTCAACGCACGGAATCATCGAGGTCGCGTGTATCAGACAACACATAGATCTGCTTGTTTTCATGTACGATCACTTTCCCGATATTGCCATTCGTATAAAAAAGCTGCTTACGTGCGACAAATTTGACAACGAAACAAAAGCTTCAATTGGCCGGACCATAGAAACTTTGTCTCGCGGCTACTCAGTGGTTATGAAAAGGCTTTCAAAATTCAAACCAGAAACACATGAAAATCGATTGACTTATTTGTTTGATAAAGACAAAATAATTTCCTACAGACTTTTCAATTCAGATGATATTGGCTCATATTTGGCAAAATTTTTGAGTCTAAACGAAAACAATCAAGATGCCATTACAAGTTGTATGCTTACTTTGGTCAATATAGCTGAAAATGGTGCTATTAGAAAGCAATTTTTAAACTCTAATGGTCTCAAATATACAATCAATTTTGTTGACAATCATAGAAAAAAACTACGCACTACATTAAGCTATTGTTTGCTTGTTTTGCGCAAGCAAACAAATAAAGACGAGAAATTTTTGTCCGATTCTTTAGATGATTTTGGCGAATTAGAGACCAATTCCATACAAAGCTTTGAACTTAATTATGAGCAAAAATCAAGTTGGATTGATTGTGCGTCAATTGGACAGGCACTTGATGCTTTGTTCAAACATGACGATTGCTTGGAATTTTCTAATAGAAATTTATTTAATGAAATAATAATAGACTATGTTAGAACTTTGTTTGATTATACTAATTTTCGCAGAAATATTGAACTAATGAATAGTGAAGAAATGGCCTATAGAGAGGTGGCAGATGTATTGAGCAAAGTTGACAATGATATTATTTTTGAACAGTTTATCGGTGGCTATATGTCTTGCTTGGCAAGTCTGGCCCATTCAAACAAAGCAAATAAAAAATTAATACTTGCCAATAACTTGATTGAGTTAATTCTCAACTTTTGGAATCAAATTAGCCTATTGACTAGAAAAAATTCAAAGAAACAAAGTGGTGTTAACAAATTGAGCTATTTTGCATCAGACAGTTCATTATTATCGTTCAATGAATACTCAGATCAATCTAGTGTGTCCAATTATCAAAATGCATTTGTCAATGAAGACACAGAATCATTACTTAATTCAATCCTCTCAAATGAAGGTACAAATAGCTCAAAATTAAACTACGTTAACAAAGTAATTGACTTAATTTCTCCTATTTTGGTTAAAAATTTAAAAATGACCATTATTGAATGCATTGGTAAAATATTTTATCACAATAGTGAGCTGAAAAAAATCTACATATTTCCATCTGATGTGCATTATTTTACAAATTCAAACTTTATACAAAAAAGTGAAATAAACAATTGGGTTTTGTGTACAATTAAATTTATAAAATCTTTAATTTCTTATCTTGATGCAATTACTTTTATTGACAGAGAATATCAACTGAAAGTGCTTGAATTCATTCGCTTTCTAGTTGACGATGATCCTCAAATGCAAAATCGTCTAATTCACATTAACAGTGCATTTAGTTCCTCTTTGGTTAACAATTTTCGCAATTTTTTGCGCAAAAGCTCGCACAATTCCATCCGAACATCAGCTATGCTTTGTCTGTGGTCTCTTACTGGTGAAAAAAACTACCAAGACTGTTTTGACCGCAAGAGTATCATTTATCGAGCAGTAGGTGCCCAGAAATTTGTCGACACTCTGTTCGACACTGATGATCAGTTGATTTTGATATGTCTCGAGGCTCTAACTTGTATATGCAATTCACCGCCCTATAGAGAAACTGATTCAAACAAACTAGTACATACACAGGACGATTTGGCCCAAGTACATGCTGCTTCGGCCATAATCAGAATTCTCAAGACCCAGAATAATTCAATTTTGCTGGCATGTCTACGAACCATATCAGCCATGTGCGTTTCTATAGGATACCACCATTCAGTCAGAAATCAAACTCAACTAGAAAAACTTGGAGCCATTAGCCAAATTGTGGACATTGTGCTGAAAAAAAATGTGAAAGATAGACTTAAAAGCGAAGCTTTTAATAGCTTGGCAGCGATATGCTTCAACAATTCAAACAATAGAAGAACTATGAGAAATTTTCTTGGAACAAAAATGGACATGTTTGTACAAGAATTGATCTCATTGACTATAAAAAATGAGTTCAATGAAGCAGACACTCTGGAAAATACATTAGAATTAATTGATACAAAAATAACATGTGGTTTGGCCATTTGTGCGTTTAGCTACAAAAACGATGATTTTATTAGAAATATTATAATGAACATTGGAAGGATAAGATGGCATTTTTTTTGGGAGATTTTACGAAATATTGACAAATGCAAGGAAAAAATAGGTTTGAAAAAAAAAGAATTTTATTTTGAATGTGAAAGATTGAAGTGTTTGTTTGGATTTTTGGCGACTGCTTTGCATAATTTGATCACAGAGGCAGATCAAGATCCAAGAGCGATTGGAATGCAAATATTGGTCAACACTGTGCCCAAAAGTGGGAACACATATTTGAGATCAATTGCTTGTGATTTTATCGGAAGATTGGCAAGCTACAATGATTGTCTGATCGAGTCTCTGTTGAGCATAAATGTGATCGAAACTCTAGTTTTTTCTCTCACTGAAAATAAGAATGAGAACGAAATTCAACTGGTGGGAAATACGGAAACAGGATGTGCCGCGATAACAATTGGATTTTTTACTGATATTAAGGCTGAGGCTAGGCGAATAATGCTTCGATTGGCAAGAGAGCATCCGAACATTATGGAAGTGTTGGATTATTACAATGAACATGTGAATGCCGATATGCTCATGCAATGGAAACATTTTAAGGAAATGGATGAATCAGCAAAGAAAAAAATTGTTTTTCACACGGACAGAAATAGAAAGACCAAATTTTAGTCTCATTGCATAAATTTTCAATTAATGTTTGTTATTTATTAAAATTTTATTTTAATTTTTCTTTTTTTTTTTTGACAAAAATAAAACACAAACAAAATATTGAATAAAATCAAATTACGTAAGCTGTTTTCTTTTAATTTTATTAAATAAACATCAATAATTAAGAATTTTTTAGTTTGTTGAGCCGGTTGCTAAATAATAATAAAATAAAATTTGATATTTTTTTTCTTTTTATTTAATTTCCCACTTGATACTGCGCTTTAGACACAAAGCTAACTAGTTCAAAATATTTTATTCAAAACTATTTAAATGGTTTCTGCTAAAATTAAAAAAAAATTCTAAACCCAAATTTTGAAGCCTTAAATAACATCAAATTTTATTAAAATATCAACTATTAATTACTTGTCGAATTAAATGATAGTTTCCAAGGTGTCAAATTAAATATTTTTTTCACTGTTTACTTAATAATGTTAAACTAAAAATATGCTCAGACATCTTCTGTATTTAAATATAATAGATCGTTTTTAAATTCCCTTTTTTATAAAAATTTAAAATAATTAGATTCTTTTTTTACTAATTACAAGTTCGTTTCAAACGACAATTTTCTCTTTAAATTTTATCAAAATTAATGAGGATTAGGATTTGAATTTTTTTTAATATAAATTCGTGTTTCATAATTATTTTTATTTTACAATGCTTAATTGATAATAAAATTTAATTTTATTTTAAAAAATATAAGTGTTTATTATTTTAAATAAATTAGATTAGACAGATAATGATAAAATCATTAATATTTAGTTCATTTAGAAAGTGAAAATAATCCAAGTTCTATGGCAACTAGAAAATTCATTTGGAAATTGGAAAATATTTGTTTAAATAAGAAAAATTTTTAAACTTTTTTTCCTAGTTTAAGCCTAATTACATTTAAAATTCGCGATCAAAGACTTAAACTAAAAAATCTGTTTTAGAAGAGAGAAGTTTAATGACAAAAATAGATGTTGGTAGCAAAGAGTCAATGACAAAGCTTGATCGAAATGTAAGGAAAGAAATATCAGACCTCAAACTAAATCTAAAACAAAAGACGGATAAGAGAAATTCGGCAAAGCAAAAGCTGAAACGAAGTTCTAGCGAATCTAAACTAAACAGAGATGCTGATTCACTTGATTTTGCCAGCTCTAATTTGTTCAAATCTAAAAGCTCTCGTTTAATAGATGACACTAGTTTAATTAAAACTTATTTGAAAAATCAAACTCCCATTCGCATGTATAACAGTGTTCCTACTCAGCACATGCCACCATTGCATATCACTAATCAAGATGAAGTTAAAAAAAAATTTATTGAACAAAAAATTCCTCCCGTATTGAAATTCAAGGCTGACGAACGTTCTATTAAAAATATTGTAAACAAACATAGCAAGACTAATTTTGAGCATTTTTTTAAAGCTAAAAGCATTCTCGATACAGTCAAGTCAAAATATCCGAATTTGATCAATTATTATGAGGCTAATTTTGGACAAAAGATAACATCAATTAAATGTGTAGATCTGATCGGCAAGTACCTTGGTGAAAATAAAATAAGTGGCGATTTAACAATAAGCTTTGCGCCAGGTATTTTCTTAAACATTTTATTTATTAAATAATAGAAGAATAAAGAAAATTTTTAATTCAAAAATTTTTTAGTTTATTTTTATTTTAGTTTTTAAAAAAAAAATTTTAATTTTTAAAAAATTAATTAATCAAATGTTTTTCTCTAGGCTTGACTTGTTCAGGCAGAATTACCTCATACATGCAGAACAAAAATGATCCGTCGACTAGAAAATTTTCTATTTGGATTAATGATGGAGAAGAGAATCAATTTTTAAGAAAAGACGGCATTATTTCACTATGTGATCACGAAATTGGCACTCATTACTTTAGATCTTATAATGATGGTAATATTTTAATTTTAATTTTGCATAATTACATTCAAAAGTAACCATAACTGTTTTCTGTAATCTCAAACATTTAGTATTTAATCTTTTTTTTCAAGTATTTGATTTAAAAAATGTTTTTATGTTTAAATCAAGGTAACAGTAGTTTATTTTTAACAGAAGATAAAAATACTTGTTTGAATTTTTTTTTGTTATATTTAGTCTAAATTATTTTAAAAAAATTGAAAATCAAACTTGAGAATATTTTTCATATAATTATGTTAGTTTGTATATTAAATTAATAAAAAGTCAAATTGAATATTTAAGAATGATTAGAAACTTAAAATTACAGACAAAAATTATTTTTCAGTGTATTTTCAAGTTTGTTTAATAAATTTCGCTTTGATATCGTGCTGAAACAACAATTTTTTTATTGTTAAATTAGTTTTTTAAAAACTAGATTTGTTTTAGGAAACTTTTTTTTCATTAAAAAAAATGAGATTAAAAAATATTTACTGAAATTTTTTTCAATTAATCAAAATATCAGTCTTGTGAAATTTAGTACAATAGAACAGGAAAAAGTTAAAAATTCTTTTAAATTAACTTTAAAAGTCAAAAGCAAGTTCGGTAAATACAACATGGTGCAACATTCAAAGTTGCACATTTATGAAAAATCTGGAAAAACTCTGCAAACTTAGTATAATTAAAATTTGAACAAAAGTGCATTTTGCACAGACTTTGTACATCATTAGCAGAGTTTGATTTTTGGTGCAACTAAGTTTGTTGCACTTACAGAACTAATTAAAAGCCATTAGAAAAAAAAGCTATAGGCTTTTTTATTATTAATTTTTGTTCAATTTTTTTAATTTGTACCAAATTTCACAAAAACAAAAATATCATTCCATCAAAACAAAAAATACTTCATTAAATTTATAAGAATTATTCTGTTTTTCTGGTTTATCACTGATTATAGAAATATTTTTTTCTATTTTTGCCACATAGAATTAATTTAAAAATAGAGAAAAATTATTTTTCAAAAATACCAAAATCATTCAAAAAATTTATTCTAAAATTTTAAGAAAAATTTAACTCTGATTATTACAATTTTAATTTACTTTTCTTAGATTAATTAAGTTAATATCCGTCTTTTTTAAAACAAGAAAAATTTATTTAGTGCTCACTTTTGAAAACTAAAATTTTGAAAAATAATTAGAAAGATTATTTTTTTTAATAAAACAAAAATTATTCAAAAAATGATTTTTTCTGAATTTTTTTTATTCAAAAATTCTGACTAAAAATTTGTGATTTTTGAAAATGACACTTTTTTCAAATGACTTCATAAATTAAATTTATTAGATTAAACTGAAATTTTCATGAAAATTTAATGAAGAGAGTGAAGTTTAATTTAGACTGAAGCATATTTAATTAGTTTAAATATTTTTTTGCATGGGATCGATGATGTGTGCTAGTCAATAGATTTTATTTGATTTTATTTTATTAAGTTTCTTCGGTAAAAAAGTTATAAAATCTAATATTCTGATGTGATTTCTTAACTGTACAATTAGCTTCATGGACTTGAAAGAGATTAAGCATAAAATTAAAAATATTAACCAGATCTATTTGAATTTTTTTTTTCTAATTAGAATTCTAAAAATTATTGAATAAAGGTCTTCAAATTTGGTTCAATGAGAGAAAAAAATTTGGTTTAAGAACAACAAACTCGGTTGAATTGCTTCAAACTGAAGAAGGTCTGGCAGCACTAAACACTCTAATAAACGCCAATCTAAAATATTTGTTTTTGCCGGCTTTACTCTATTGTAACAGAACAAATAAGTTTGATTATTTGAAGCTGAAT
This sequence comes from Brachionus koreanus, assembly GCA_016987375.1. Lineage (NCBI taxonomy): Eukaryota > Metazoa > Rotifera > Eurotatoria > Ploima > Brachionidae > Brachionus > Brachionus koreanus. The sequence goes on along the minus strand of PJRA01000453.1, from coordinate 220,739 downwards.
TTTTACCTTAAGATATGGCTTGTGTTGCTGACAGAATGACCTTTGAACAATTGTATAATCACATGGAAAAGTATATAGAAATACCTGAGGAACGATGGAAGCTAGTCACTCGAGTCAAACGAGGAATATCTGACCCCTATAAAATAGGCTCATATTCTCGTGATCAAAGCTATTTCCATGGAGCCATAGATATTTTGCAAAATTTAGACAATGTGGATTTTGTGACTTTGATGAGTGGGAAAATATGTCTTGACGAATGTGATCGAATTAAAAGAATCGCTCGTGTAAATTCTTTGAAAATTCCAAAATTTATGAAAGATATGCAATCGTATAAAGAAAAATTGCGAACAATTGGAATTATTAACGGAATCATTGAACCAAAGCCGAATGAAAAACTCAAAAAGGGATCTGTTATTGTTGAGAAAATCTCTCACATTGATAAAAATCAAAGAGAAATTTTACCCATTAATTTTAAAGAAAGTAGTTTAACTTCAATTGAAATAAAAAGATATATTAATAGAGAAATTGTCTCTAAAACTAAAAATACAGTAGAACATAGACCAGAAGTTACAGATAATAATTCATCATTATGCATCATAATTTAATTTATAGCTTTAACTATTTAATTTAACTAAAAATCTAACTTGTTACAAATAAAATTTTTTGAAATAAATTTTTAGCATCAACTTTTTTTTTCGGTTTAGAATAATCAATTTCAAAAATAAATTTAATTTTTTTTGTCAAGTGGCAAACTTTATTTTTAAGCCATTATTCCCTAAACTACTCATTGAAAGTTTAATTAAATCGATTTTTTAAATTTAACTTTAAGGTTACAATGTTTTAAGCAAAATAAAAAAATAAGTAAAAATTCTATTTTTTAAATTTTTCAAATTTAATTATTTATTTTTTTAATTTATCAAAATTTATATTTAAACCAAATAAATGTTTTAATTAATTTTAAGAAAAAAATAATAATTTCAATTTTCGAATGCTTGGTTTTTTATTGTATGATGAATTTGAGCATAAATTGAAGTGATTATGATCTTAATATATTCGAATTGAATTTTAAATTGTAAAGTGTTGATTTCTATTCATTTTTCAATGTGTCAAATTTATAAGTTAAATTAGTTGATTCTTGTTATTCATCCAGGCAACATCTATTTGAATTTATTGAAAATGAAAATTTTCTTGTTTACTCGTGAATACTTGAAACAAAAGTTTTATCATTTGTTTTCTCGAAATCAGCTTGCAATATTATGAAAATTAAATTTCCATATCTTTTTATTTTTAAAGCGATTTCAAGTTTTCTAAATGATTGAGCTAATTTGAATCATAAGTTAGAAAGAATATAAGATATGCGCCATTTTAAGTTTTATATCGAAAATAAAAAATTTTCGCTCACTACTAATTATGGTACTTTTATTTAATTAATATGTAAATTTAAAAAAGTAGAAAAAATTTTTTTTTCTCAAGTTCCTAATTTTATACAAGTATGTTTTTATGAAACAAAACCCAAGAGAGTTTCAAAAACTGAAGCTGGTTTTTATTACTAATGTATTACAAGACTGATCTCATTACAGAAATTATTATCATCATTAAGATAGTCATTAACTATTTTCATAAATAAGTCTAAAAAAATATATTTTAAATATCAAAGATAATTCAATTTTTATCACATAGTCTTTTTTCAGCGGAACTAGATTAAATTACAGGAATTTAAAGCCAAAAAATAAGGTAACCAAATTGACAAGTGATTCATTTAATGGAATTATTTTTTGTTTTAAATATTTTTTTTGTATTAATTTATCTATAAATAATAGAAAACTAATTTCTCAACTAAAAACTATCTGATTGAACTGCTAATTGTTGTTTTTTTGTGCCAAATGTATGTTCAAAAGTTAATGAAATAATCGACTCTTGAAAAATTTGAACTAGCACAATCTGGTCTTTAAAAATTAAATATTTAAATTTGCATAATTTTAAATGAACAATTATTCAATAAAATAGTTATTTAAGATTTAAAATACTTAGGACTTTATTTTTGCAAAATTAATTTATTTTAGCTTAGAAAATTTCTGCGTAAATTATGGTCAAAATATAGAAAAATGTTTAGCAAGTCGAAAAAGAAGCCAGCGTCTTTGCCTACTGCTGAAACAAATGAAAATAAGACATCCAATTTGAATAGGAAATTATCTATTAAAAAAAACATCAGCAAGTCTTTTAATAGTCTGGTATCCGGTTTGCGCAAGAGCGTTAACAAGGGAAAAACCAATCAGCACAATAGTGATGAATTGTCGCAAAAAATTAAAAATTCAAATTCGTTATCAGATATATCATCGAGTCGTGTTTACAAGAACCAAGCAATTCTTGACAGAAATGTCGGATCCAACACTCCAAATCAATCAATAAAAAGTTATAAAAAATCAATTAAAAATGTAAATTTTAAATAATGAGTGTGTATGTGTATGTACTTAAAATATATTCTTCAATAATTTTCTAAAAATTAGATAATTTAGAGTAATTAATAAGATTAATTATATTTTTAGGCTTTGTTTAATTGACAAGATCCGTCATCTAATAAATTTAAAAAATATATTTCAAATTAGAAATGTTTATTATGTGTTCAGCTTAAGCCTTCCCGCTTTAGAACTACTCAAATCTTTAGACAGAGAGCTATGATACAATCAAGTCTTTTAAATTTAAGATAATTTTTCTAAAATAAAAAAATCGATATTTTTGTATTAAGGGATAAAAAAATTTTGTTTATCACGTTGTTTTAAGAGACTTGTCTTTTGGTAGGGAATTTTTTCGTAGTAGATTATTTTTTTGTCTTCTATTTTCCGTTCTTTTACAAACAAATAAAAACAACAAACACATAAATTTATAAAATAGAAACTAAATAAACAAGCATTTTTTTTATCATAATTTAAATGAGGTTTTATTTCTCTTTTTTTTAAAATAAGTTAATCAATTGTGCATGGATAATTCAATCAAAGTTAAGAGCGAAATTATAGTTTATTAAAAAAAATTGTTTTCGCCAAATAAATTTAAAAAAGTTTAATTAAACACTGATTATTTATCTCCAAAAAAAAAAAACTAATAAAATTTATCGATTTGTTTTATTAAATTTTAGTTTTAAGCTACGAAATAAGAATTAATTTTAAAAATAAAAAATTCTATGACTAGAAAATTTTTGTCTGGAACAAATTGAGAATATTTTTCTAATTTTTTTCTTCTGTCAAAATGTTCAACAACAATTGAGAGCAAATTTAGATTTTTGAAGTAAAAAATTTGATTTTAATATTTAATGAATTTAATTTTTGCTTGTTTGATCGGCAAATATGAAAAAATCAGCGATGATTAGGATAAATAACATTTAAGAAATTCAACTTAAATTATAAATTAATTAGTATTATTTAATCGATTTGGTGTTGTATGAAAAAATTGGCATGTTTTCTACTCCCTATAGACATTGTTTCACATCACGAAATTTAACTTGAGGAAATTATTGATTAAATTGCGTAATAGAATACTTTGTTGAACACATAAATATTTAAATGAAAATTTTTTCTTTTAGACGACTATTGTTTCTAATAAATCACGGTATTAAACAGTTTTCAGAACTATTAACCAGTTTTGCTGTCGAACATTTAAATTCAAGTTTTATTTAGCATTAAAGTGCAGTGAGAAAATTTTTGGTTTATTTAATGCATTTAAAATGATTGATGATTTGATATAAAAAATGAGCTTTAAGTGTTGTATATTCAAGTTGAAAAAAGTAAGATAAAAATTGACATTAATTTAACTAAACGGATCTTGTCATTTTTTAATTCAAAAAAAATTTTTTTTTTTAATGATATAGTTAAATATATATATTTGAAATAAAAATTTTTATTTAAAAAAATTTAAAAATTAAAATATTTTTTTATCAAAAGAGTCAATTGTCTTCGTATTACATAAAAAATTTGAACGATGAGACAAATACTGATAACAATATGGACACTAGCAAAGTTGATCAAGATAATTTGGATTCAACGAATTTTAACTTGAACCAAAATTTGCCAGCAACTCAAAATACTGAAATTTTCACAAATTTAACTATTTCCAAAAGTGAAAAAAATGAAGAAATTAAGAATCAAGTAGAATTTGTTGCAAACGAGTCCAATGAAAGGCTTGATTTGATTGATGACTTGCCAGAATTTTCAGTCGACTCGAGTCGAAAATTAGTCAAGCAATCAAGTTTTTCTTCTGAGCCACAAACAAGTCATACTCTCTCGTCTTATTTGAACACAAGAACTTCCAGTCCTTCTTACTATGAGTTGAAATTAAAATTGATAAATGGACAAAATTTAGCAATCAGGGATTTTGGCGGATCTAGTGATCCCTATGCCAAATTTGTTCTCAATGGAATTAATGTTTATAAATCAAAGATTATCTTCAAAAATTTGAATCCTGAATGGAATGAAGAGTTTAGCATTAAGCTTACACCTTCGATTTTTTTTAATAAAACCAAACGTTCAAATAGCATTCAAAGTGCTACACAAAATGCTGAAAATAGCAACATCGAAGAACCATTAGAGTCTTTTTTGTCTAAATTTAAGCTAAAAATGTTTATATATGACTATGATCGGGGATTTTTGAGTGATGATCTAATCGGCTATTCAGTAATTGATTTAACATTTTTGAAAGAAAATATGTAAGTTAGATTTTTATTTTGGATAAATTGATGAGCTTTTTTTTTATTGACTTAGTGAGGAAACATTGGAAATTGAGCTCGAAGATGAAAAACTAAGTAGAGATGAATATCTTGGTCTAATAACTCTTGATATGATGCTTGTGCCAAAATTTGTGTCTGAAGAAACAGAAAATAAAGATGCAAGGAAATTTGATTAATTGAATTATTAAGAAATTATTCCTGTTTTTTTTTAGAATTTTTCTCTTTCAAAATTATCAAGTTCGGCTAGCACGCCAGTTTTAATAAGAAGTAAACGTGCTCCTTATCAACTTTGGCAGTGTGTGGTAAATGTAGTTTTGATTGAATGCAATAATTTATTAGCCATGGACTCAAATGGTTTCTCAGATCCATATGTTAAGTTTCGTCTTGAAAATGAACGATATCGATCTAAAGTAATTATTATTCTAAATATTTTACAGCTACTGCTAATTATGATTTAAAAATTTATTTTATTTTAAATATTGAGATTTTAAAATTATTTAGCCGAGCATGTTTGAAAAAAATTTGATTAAAAAATTACAATCTTAGTTGCAAAAAATTATGTAAATCCTTGTTATTAGCCATGAGTTGTTAAAAAAGATATCCGAAAAAACTTGCGCAACAAAGACCAAAAAAAATGTGCCAGAGATGTGCTAGAAATATGAAAAAACCTCTGTAACTACGCACAATTAGAAATAAATTTTTTAAGTAATAAATTTTGTCTTATATAAAATCTATTAAGCTGTAAAAGTTGAGACAGCTGAACAAATAGACTTGAAACAAAAGATCTACTGCTCAAAACAAACTACGTCAAAGTAAAATGTATAATGATTTACCGTATTTCATCAAATACAAGTAAACACAAAAAGAAGAAATTTGCAAGTATTTGAGTTGCTAAAAAAATGTATTTTCTTGTTTGCAAAAGAAAAAAATGAATAAATTTCTTTTATTTGAATCACTTTTTTAGACTTAAATATTTTCGAGTAGAAGAAAAACTTTAATGACCGAACTTTCTTTTATTTCATGAAATACGGTAATTTTTTTTTTGAAAAAATTATAAGTTCTTTTACCAGAAAAATGTCTCATTTAGTTAACAATTACAAAGTTTAAATAAAAAAGACATATTGATACACTAAATTACAGTCTGAAAACATCTTGTTGTTTTATATGAACTATTTTTTTATTTTTTTTTTTAACTTGCCTATGAGGCCTAATTTTAATTTAAATAAATTAAGCACTTTATCATAAAATTGAAAAATTGTATTTCGATTTATAGGCTTTGTGAAATTTGAAACAAAAATTTAAAAT
>PJRA01000453.1:194756-211068 GCA_016987375.1 Brachionus koreanus | reverse complement strand
AAAATCATAATTCTATTGAAAAATAAATTCCTTACATCAGAAAAAAAACCAGAACTTAATATCATTTTTTATTTTTTGAGATATTCGCTTTTAATTTTTGTCCATTTAATTATGCATCACCCGTTTTTTATTCTTATTGAAATTGTTGTTATAGCAGCGATACCATCTAATTTACTTTTTAAGATTGAGGTGGATGTTCAAATTCTATTTTTTTAAAAGATTTTCTTGATAAAATCTCAACCTCAGTTCAGAAGCTCAAGTATTTAATTATTTTTTTTTCGTTTAAGCTTAAATTTAGGCAGTATCTTGAAGTATTCTTTTGATCAGTATTTCCTCAATAGTTTTCAGCTTTTTTATATGACTTAAATTTATTTTTAGAGGCTCGCATCCATATAATGTTATAAATCGCTTTTATTCTTGTTTTTACTTGCATTTCTGTGATACAAAGGTTATTTAAACTCTAAAAACTTTTTATAGTGTTTTTAATTCGTGATTCTACATGATATATTATTGCTTTAAGAATTGATTATTATATCAAAGTTAAACAAAAAAAGACTGCTTAACTCCATTTAAAAAATATTTTTATAAAGAATTTTTATGAAAAAATTTGATTTTTGCTTTATCGTTTGTAATTTGGTACCTCGCATTGTTAATGATACTTAAAATTAATTAGGCTTATTCTTTTATTGCGTTTTTATTTTTTTTTAATTATTAATAAAAAAATAAAAATAGCAATAGTAAGCTAATTTTCAAAACACAAACCATTATGCTCTATAGTCTTTAACCATCTATTTTTCATCTATTTTTTAAGTGCGATTTTTCTCTTTTACAATTCACGGCTTTTGTTGCCACTTCTTTAACTTTGTTAGATTTTTAAAATTCCATCCTCTGAGAAAAAGAGCCGTTGTGCTAAAAAGATGATAGTCAAAAAAAGAAAAATTTGGCTTTATGTTTAATTCCATCTAGCTCTTCTTATTTTTGCCATTGTTCTTCTAGCTGTAATAGGTTTAGCGTTATCCTGAAGAAACAAACTTCACTTCAATTGCTAGCTGAGCTTGTTAAGATGAATTGACTTTTTTCACCATTAATAATTTTTCTTAGAAATTTCAATGCATCGTTGAATATCGAAATGTGTCAAATAATTGGGAACATCTCACTAATGTTTGTTAGCTTTGTTAATCACATCAAGTTGAGGAGATATGGTCGATTGTTATGTGTAAAGATCATTGGCGAGTAATAAGCTTGAGGTTGCAGAGCATTCTGACCTACCTGAGCTTTTCTTCGTCTGAAGGTCCGTATCATCGCTATTAAATTCTTAAAAACAATCTTGTACCCTTCTTACTTTATGCACCTTCCACTTGACATATTTCAAAAGTTAATGCTGTTACTGATAAGGCTTATTTCGAACAATAATGAAACAGTACCAAAATTTCAAAATATTCTTTTCAAGTTTTCATTTTATAATTTTTTTTAGAATTAAATAAGCAAAGAGTTAGGCATATAATTTTGAAGAGCCTTCAATTCTCTTCATTTTATCACATAATATGACTATCACATAATTTTAGAATTACTCATTATGTGATACTAGTTTGATCTAATAAATTTTGAACTATGATTGAACCAAAGATTCACTTTATTAATCTTAAAATGATAAAATAAATAATTTGAAAAATATTTTTACATTTGATTTTTTTATTCCGTTAAAATAAAATAGAAAATTTTTTTACAAATATGAAAATATTTTTTTTTAAAATTAGATGAATAAAATAATAAATTTAATTTAAATTAAATAGCTACACAATCAATACTTTTAATTTAACTGTCATTTTTCCTTAAATTTTCACATAATTAAATTTTTTAAAAGAATATTAAAAAACACTCTGAAAAATTTTAATGATAAATAGAAAAAAATTCTAAAATTGATACAACTCAGCAAATTTGTCTTTGAAAATATTGCCGTTTATTTAAATTTTGAATAGTTGTGAAAAATTATGCCTTGGTCAATTGTGGAATATTGATCTCAACCTCAGAGTCTGATTCAGTATCGCCTGCTCCTTGGCCATCTGTATGACTTAACTTATTTAAACTTTCCGCTTCCTCATCATCACTATTTTGAGTAAGTCGAGTAAAGCCATTTTTCCTATTAGCTTTCTTATTTAGCCATTTGCCAATTTTTTTGTGTCTATTCTCAAATTTGGATCCAACATTGTTCAATTTTCCCATGTTTTTGAGTCTGACAATCAGGGCCAGCAGAGTTACAAACACTAATGGAATGCCGAGGAAGCCCATTATAAACAATGATGTTCTAAAATTTTCCTTGTCTGGATCAGATTTACTATTCATATTGCCAATTTTACTCATCTTTCCATTTGTGTAATTGAAATTTACCAATGCGTATTTGAAAATTTTTGGCGGGTTGAGATTTCCGATGAATATTTCTGACGCATCATCGGTAAGCTCTAGTTCATGCGGAGTTCTAATATCGGGATGGAGATTAATTGTTGCGAACACATTGCCTGACTTAACCGAAATGAAGAAAATTTTTTTGTCATATTGTTTGCCTCCTCTAGAATTATAGCCATTTAGCGCGTAAAGAACCGATGCATTATTAGCTGCAAATGCTACACTATAAACGGGCCCGAAATCTGGAGAGCTTATTTGATGAATCAAATTACCATGCAGATCAAAACATTGAATGCGAAAGTTTTCTCTATCTGCAATACAAATCAGATTGTTTTGTTCATTCAATGCAATTGAGTGAGGAACGAAAAAATGTGATGGCATTCCTTCGTCTTCGCTTGACCATTCTGCTAAAAATTCGCCATGCTTGTTGAACTTTACAATTCGTGAATTACAGTAGCCATCTGCTACGAAAAAATCTCCATTTTTTAAAACAGCCACATCGGCTGGCTGACAAAAATGTTTTCGATCATTGCCAGGTATCATCAATTCGCCAATTTCTAGAACCGGTTCTTTTATGTTTTTTGGCGAAAATTTAAGAACTTGATGACGTGCTACATCGGTCAACCAGATATTACTCTCCGAGTCCAGTGTCAATCCATGGGGTAGATAAAACCTTTTAAAATAAATTATCTTTATACCATTTACTATTAAACAAATTACTTAGTTTCAAAAAGTATAATTTTGACTTTATAAAAAATTTTATTGAAATTATAAACAAATTGTTTTTTTATTTCTTTTTAAAATTTTAGTAAAAATGAGTTAAATTTAAAATTTAAAGACGATTCATTTTCTAAACTATAAACTTCAATTATATAAGTTATTTTTACTCAAGTAAAGTATAGCATGCCTTACGCTTGTTGATAATTATACAAAAACATTATCAGTGTTAAATTGTTTCAGCTTTAATGCATCATTTTTTAAGCAAAAAAGATTTGAATGACTCTTAAAGGTTGAATTAATAGCGTGATGCCAACCTTCTAAGTTATTATTAGTTCTTGGTAAACTTTATCCTGTATGACTATGACAATCATTATGTCTTTTTAAGACATGTTAAAAATCTGTCTAATTAATCGTTGCCTTTATTAACAACGATCAAATTTAATAACTTTTCAATTAATCTATTGCAAGTATTTTTAAAAAAAAATTTATTCTTTTTGATTTTAAATTTATAATAAAAATTTGTTTCTATTGAACCAATCTGCTTTTGGCAGTTGATAATGATGTGTGACAAGTATACCTAACTGCAACTTAAGCCACTAATAGTTTATGTTATGTTATAAAATTGGATTCATATTAAAACCATTTTTTGAAGAAAAGTCTCTTTAATTTATTGATCACACACAGGCTTTTACATTACTAATTAGTTCGATTCTACTTTCTTCTTCATATAGCAAACACTAATCTCGAAAGCCTGCTGCGCTCAAGTGTTTCAATTTTAGCTTTAAAATCAACATGCAGAATTCTCTTAATACTTCCCCAGATTTATTTACAATGAATGAAAAAAATCGATATTCTAATAACTAGAGCTAAACTGTAATCTTAAATTGCTTTACTATTATTTTAAATATTTTAACACTAGAAGCACCAAGCATTTTTTCAGGTTTTTTTAATTCATAAATATTTTATAAAAAACTTAAATAATTTAATAAAGTAATATCATTTTTTAAAGAAAATTTAAAAATCTACATAATTCATAAAAGATATATTTATTTGAAAAATCCATTCAAAAGATATGAGGATTTAAAAATTTTTAGTGTTAAATAGTGCTTCTAGTGTTAAATAAAGCATTAATGACAATTTATTTTAATAATTAATTCAGTTGAGAAAATTAAGTAAAAATAGAATTTTACTTACATATTAGAACCCCAACTTTTGATTACTTTTCCAGTATTTATATTCATTACTACAATTGTATCGCTTGAAATTAATCTATATTTTCTTGTATTAAAACGAAATTCATCATTAAATGAGCTTAAGAAAAATATATCAATAAAGTAAAAACAGAACTTTAGTTAATTAAATATCTATCTTACTCCATTTGCCATAATTGTGACCCTCTATGAAAAACAATGACACTTTCTGTCTTTTGATCGATTGCTATGCCTCCAATTTGGCCAAAATTAACTGACTTTTGATCATACCAATCATCCAATTTGGTGTATCGGCTAACTAGAAAAAAAAAAAAAAAATAAGTTTTTTAAAATCTAGATAAGACAACTAAAAGCAAACATAAACAAACATCTAGTAATTACTACATCTATTCTTACTTGATAGAGTTTTTGGAGCTAGAAAATTAAAATTTTTTAAATTATCCTTAATTTTTTCATTAAATTTAGAATTTTGTCTGTTATTTGAATTTAGGTTGTTTAGATTAGCTAATTGAAATAATAAAGCTGGATCAATTGGGTATTCGGACTCGGTATCTTGGGATAATACATCAAGTAATGGATTTGATTCCAAGTACGAATTATCATTCAATTCAGCTTCATTATTAAAGCGATTTTTGGATCGCATTTGTTCTACATAGTCATAATAGTCGTCTATATTTGGCAAATAATATGACAAAGAGTTAGGTGAATTTTTTTGATTTTGTTTCCTATCTTTTATTTCATGATGAGTTTTGCTACCTTTCATGTCATGATGAGACAAAAATTGATCAATAGTCTCGTCCAGTTGGTGAAAGTTGGACGGCGGTTGCGGCTTAACTTGGGCTTCTGGTGGAATAATTGTTTCCAATTGAGGATAAGTACTGCCTGAACATGTATCTTGAACATTTGTAGTATCTTCTGTGTAATACATGAGATAAATATTGCACATTTCATCATTGTGAGTGCTTCCGGCATATATCATTTTATTTTCGTCATTATGATAAGTACAAATACCAAGAAGGGCATCACCATCTTGGATATCAAAAGTCTCATCAGTCGGATAGAAGGCTTGTGGCCATTGCGGATCACCTTGAGCCAATTTGGTCCATTCGTTATGACGTACTCTGTATGCAGCGTTTACATCACCATGTGAATGAGCATGAACACGATAGGCAAACATTTTCAGTAATTTGCCGGAGTATTTACAAGAAAATTTGGTAGAATATTCTAAATTAAAAAAATTATCATTTGAAAAAAGTAAAAAATAAGCTACGTTTAGTTCTGGGTGGTATTCCAATATAATTGGCAACCATTAGCATTATTCCTGCTTGGTATTTTGGTCTTTTAAAAACAAAATTTTATTAAAATTAAAAATAATTATATTAATTTAATTACGCTCTTTCGGTGAAAGTGATTCCCAGACCTGATTGATCATTTTGAACTTTAATCAAATAGTGAATATTGACCACAATGTATTTGTATGGGGTTCTTGGTCCGACCTTGAATGCAACATTGTTGGGCAGCTCTAAAGACGGAGCATTTCGGCCCCATGCGTACAAAATTGTTTTCGGACCTTGGCAAACTATGTTTTCACAATTCCATGACTTTGATTCAGTGGCTGGTTTTTCACATCCGAAAGCAAATATATGATGAGCAATAGCTGCAGTTGCCAATGGTTCCACATTTGCTTGAAATTAAATATTAATTAGTTGATTATTTTGAAACAATAATAATTCAATTAGGCTAATAATTCCTATCGATTTTTTTCAAAAAAAAGTTGTGTTACTAAGGCAGTTTAATTTACAAATAGAAAATAAATAAGATAAAATCTCACTTATGTATTGTTGATATTCAGATAATTTGTAGCTTGTACATATATAAGCATCTTCCTTAATTATTAAAAAAAATAATCATCAAAGTTAATAATTTGCTTGTAAAAAATTTGATACTTTTTGAGTGGTGACATTAGACATTAAAATATTGATTCTTTCAGCATTTGAATGAGTGATGAGTGAGAAAAGAATTATTAATAGAATGTATTTGAGATTTCTGCTAATTAAATTTCCATCATTCGTTTGTGAAAATATTTCAAAATTTTTCATTATTCAATCCGATTCACAAAGTGATTAAAAATATTTAAAAAAAAAAAACTAATTAGAACATAAGGGTTAATGTGATTCAATGTGTAGGAGACAATTTATCTAAAAAAATTTAAAAAATTGGATATTAAAATAATTAAGCGAAAAACTAAATATCACAATAGAACCTTTTTTAACTTATTTAAGTAAAATATTTTATTATAATATAATTTGAGCCTCTACTAATGTCATACTTTTTTTTTTGAAAATATTTTTTCATTTTAAAATGCAAATCATAAAAATAGAGAAAAAATTAGTCTTGCATTTTTCCATTTTAAAATTATCATAATAATTTAATGCAAATGTATATGCGGTCTCTTGTATTTTTTTCGATTTAATCTAATATTAAAGATTTATCGATTTTTTTGACTCTTCTTTTCGAAACAATATTTGATCACAGAGGCGTTTTGTTAGAGAAATTTATATAATGCAAAAAATTTAGGTAAACTAGTGAACTATCAAATTGCATTAGCAGCCTAATTTAAGAATATTTCATTTGGATTCTAAAATTAAAAATATTAGCAATGTTTTATTCCAAAATTTTCCTATTAGCAAAAATAAAACAAAAAAAAAATTCAGATTTTAAATTTAATATTTCTAATTAAATCATGTAGAATATTCTATAAGTTTAAAATGATTAATAGAATTACTAATTGGGTAACTATTTATTAAATATGCCATTTTGATTTCATTGATTTTCGAGACTAATATTAATTTAAAAAACTTAATTTTTAAACTTAATTGAGTGATTAATTTAATTAGGAATTTTTTTAATACTGAAAAAGCATTTGAAAGCTTTTTCGTGAATTATTTTGAAGAACTGATTTATTTCTTTAATGAAATTTAGATTTGTTTAAAAGACACTTAAATTAGCAGTCTATTTAATGTTGTTAAAATATTTTTCATCAAAGAAATTGAATAAATTTTCTTCATTTTCAAAATTGGAAAAAATCTATTTTTCAATAGTTTTGTAATCAATTGTCTCAGATAAAATCTTAAATAATTTCAATTTTTTTGATTATCAAATTTTAATGTTTTAATAACAAAATTTGAATATTAAAAGTTTTTTTTATTCACTTTACTTTTATTAATTGATAATTATACAAAATTAAGGTATTGTGAAACTCAAATACAAATCAAACAAAAATTCTTCTTTTTATTGTTGAGTTAAAATTTACTAAACTAAAAAGCATTTAAAAAAATACTGCAACAAAGTGCAACATTCATTGTTGAAAAAAAAATACAGTAGGAATCTAAATTTGTTTAGTGAATTTAAACTTATCAAAAAGTAAGAATTTAACTTTGTATAACTAAACTGATTAACTTTTTATTTTTTAATTTTAGGAAATTAAATCAATTTTGATGTTTTATTCATTTTTTTTTCACTTAATAAAAGATATTTTATCTAAAAAAGATGCAACAATGAATGATACATTTTGTTGCAGTATTAAGGAAGAATTTTTGTTTGATTTGTTTTAGAATTTCACAATACCTAAATTCTGATTTGAATTTGATTAGAAATTATCATTCATCTTGATATTTCGATTGTTTTTCCAAATTTTTACAGAATTTCTGCATTCAATTATACTTTAAAATGAATAAATATTTATTTTATAAAAATGCATTTATAATTTTGAGTGGCTCGAACAAAATCAAAATTCTATATTATTTTGCTTGATACTTGAATGTCCGACTCTTTAACCCAAATATTTTATTTAAATAAAATATTTTAATTTCAAAATTAAAAATTTTACTCCAATTTCAATAATAAAAAAAAAAGAATTTCTAAAATGAGAAAATAAATTAATTTCATGTTTGATTATTGTAGTAATAGATTATGTAAGCCGGCAATTTCTAAACGCATTCATAAATAGTTAATTAACAAAAAAAAAGTTTATGTATTAATCATTAAATGGTTTTAAAAATATTTCAATGAACGCAAACTAAAATTTTTGTACTACCACAACAATAATACAAATAAATATTTTAATGAAAAATTTTTGTGTTTGATAAGAGAACAACATTTAGCAGTAAATTTTCGGTAGTAATTGTCTCTTTATTTAATTAATGGAATGTAAAGTTAGTTATGAGCTAATTAAAAGACCAAAAAATAAGCGGAATTGGCACTTAAATTGTCAATTATACATTTCAAAAACATTAAATCTAAATAAAAAAAATCAATTTTTTTTTTAATTATGAATAAATTATTAAAATTTGCAAATAATTTGTTATTTAATTAATTTTCGTTTTGTTTAATGTAAAATATAAAAAGCCCTAAAAATAGATAAATCAAGTTTTTAAAGTTTGCGACTTTCTGATTAAAACTATTTATCAACTTGCTAATCTGGTATTAATCAAATTTTTCAATAAACATCCGAAAGGCCTAAGTAAATCCGATTATAAGTTTGTTTCTATGAAAGATTTAAGCTAACAAACTCAACAAATGGTTGGCCTCTTAAGCCGATTCAAATGGCCTCCAGAGCCGTCTCATACTTAACTATTTAAAATGCTTATTATAATTTAGATGAGATTTTATGAAAATATTTGAGTTTAAAAATCAAATGTGAAATAAACTTTACCAAGCATAAATGGACGAATATAATATTAATCAGGTTGTTGAATTCGGCAATTTTGACCAGTTCAAATTGATGGCTGATCTTGACATAAATTTGATTGACTCAGTCGAAGATCCATATGGACGAACACCGCTGATAATTTGTTCTAAATTCAAAAACTCTCCGACACACTCGAGAATTGCCGAATACCTTCTTGAAGCTGGATGTAAGTTTGAATTCAATTTTAAAAAAAAATATATATATTTTTTCCCAACAGGTGATTTAAATATTAAAGCAAATTCAAAATGGGAAAATTGGGTAAAATTTTTAATTTTTTTTCCTGATTCAAGTAAATTTTTTTTGTTAAAATTAAGACAGCTTTGAGTACGGCGTGTTATTATGGAAATACAGATATGGTTAAATTGATACTGAGCTCGAAGTCAAATCTAGACATTGAAGATGAACAAATTCAAAAAGCATGCCAAGTCGGAATAGACCGATCGAGTACCGAATGTGTTAATCTTATCCTAAACGAGCTGGAGAATAGACAAATGTATGAAGTAAAAAAAAATAGTGAAAAAAATCTGCAAAAAGCTGTTTACACGAATGATATTGCTTTATTAAATGAAACAATTAATGAATTGAAAGAGAATAATTTTAATATCAAACAATTTATGAATTCAACTAGTATAATTTCTCATACTTTGCTTGATCGAGCATGCCGCAATTCCAACCCCGAATTGGTCAAAATTTTAATCGATTCTAACATAATAGCTAAGCCGAATTATTATACCAAGTATTCTCCTCTATATATTGTCTCACATATGGGACACTACGAAATCGCTCAACTTCTAATCAAAGTAAGTTTATTTTTTTTCTGTTTTCATTTTAAATTTGAATAAATAAAAATTAGACTAATTTTAAGTATTTTATTAAAATGTACTGTGAAATTTAGTATTTTACTAAATTTCACAGTTTTAAAAACTGAAAAGTTGTTTTTATTCAAATTATTGATATAAAATCTTAGTTTCAAACTATTTCTACAACACACTAACTCTTTTTCTAAATTTTAACAAAAAATACCGAGTAATTAGACCTTATAGAAAAATTCAGTTACTTTCAAAAAATTCAGCTTTAGACAACACATTCTATTTATTTACTACTTACTTTGTTCCCCTTACTCCACCACTTGGTCCTTCATTATTCACTTAGCTCATAAGCTCCGCATCATAAAACCAATTGATATGACTGTATTCATTGTGAATTTTATAAAATTGAATCAGATCTCCACGCTGTCGCTTTTCTTTTAGAATTTCTAGTTTCAAATTTGCTAGCCTTGACTCATAATTCAAACTTCTTATTTGTGAAACAAGTTTTGTTTGTTTTGTTTCGCCTTAGTGCTTGTTTTAGTCTAATTTCTTTTTTTTTTTTTTGAATAAGGATTTCAGGCAGACACACAGTATTCTAGATGCGGTCTAAGTTGCCAAAATGATTGTATTCCAAGCATGCTGTTGGTGTTTAGCTATCAATTTGATCAACCCATTTGTAGTAGTCTCAGCTATTTTAAGTCTGATATCATTCGCATTTACCATTGAAATTTCTTTGCTAGCAATCTTTCAGTTGCCAATATACATTACTGTACACTTGAACTCATTTCTATTGTCGCACTCGAACAGCGCATTCTAGCGCCCAGAAAGTTTTGCAACTGGACTGCCACTGCCTCAACGCATCACAAAGAAGGGCACACGCGTAGCTGATGTGTATGCTCACGCCGCATACAGCCTTCACTTTATGTATGCACGTGACAAATGAATTACATGTAGATTGAGTGAAGCAAGAAGCATCATTGAATCACACTTCTTTTTTCTTCTCGACTTTAGGCTTTACTAAAACTCGGCCGGATCGATAAGATCGGCCGATTTCACATTATTTTTTTAGAGAAATAAAATTAGCAGACTCAAGTTCTTTTTTTACTTCCAACTGTTCAGAGATATACCATAAAGGATAGAATAATTTCCAACATAATCCAACGCTTCGACCATTCAACCATCTCGTCAATGTCTTCTTGAATTAGCATTTGATTACTAGTATTTCTAATGACACTGATCAAAAATGACTAACAAGCTCCGGTAAATCATTTATGAAGATCAAGAACTGAATCTTGTGGAACTCCACATAGCAGATCAATCGAATTTACTATTTACTACTCTCTGTCTCCTATCTTGTAGAATACTTTGGAGCCACGCCAAAAAGCTTGCCAATACGCCCTTAACTCTTAAACTATTTTTTTTTTCTAATGCAAAAATAAAATTGTTCTAAAATTATAATAATATTACTTTAAAAAGATGCTTAATAAAGCTTAAAGACTAAATTAGATCATATAAGAACACTCATTTGCTCTAAAGAAATGAGAGCATTGTGAATTTTGGAACTAATATAAAAATATAGAATTTAAACAAACTAATGTAAAGCACTAAATCTATATTAGGAAATTAACAAAATTAAAATACACAGTAATTAAATTTTACTGATTCATGCTTTGAATCAATTGATACATTTTGCACCATGGTAGATGGTAGACAATGGTCATTTTAATAATGATGACCATTTAATTAATAAATTAAAGTGTAAAAAAAATAATTTTTTATTAAAAAATTGTTTGGCACCACTTAAACATAGTTATGTTTATGGTTATATGAAACTATCATACTTAAATCACACGCTGGATTTGAAATTAATGCTTTAAAACAAATTTATGAACCAATTTTGTTTTAAATAAATTTTTATGCTTGAGTTCGGTATTACTTTCAAAGATACCTAGTTCTTTTTTTCACTCACAAGATAAAAAATTAATTACGAGTTAATTTAGTTGAAACTTTTGTTGAAAAAAAAGTCTTAAAAAATCATTCATAAGTTAAAGTAGAGACTTAAAATTTTTTTTCTAATTAAAAAACAACATTAAGTGCCTTTTAAATTATTTATTCAATAAAGATATTAAATCATTATTTCTAAATTTTAGCTGTTATTCTTGATCTATGTGGTCTGTTGAAATGGCCAGCATATATGAAAATGTTCTTTGAATAGGAACGATTTGTTTTAAGACAGACTTAGCATAATTTTGTGAGTTAATATGCTTAAGTTAATTGATTATAGTTAAAATAATTAAAACTTTTTAAAAAAATCAAAAATAAAATTAATTTTTTTTTCTAATACAAAGAAATATCCGCATCTAATACAAGTTGAAACAATAGAAAAATTTTTACCATATCATGCAGTTTGCTCTCAGG
Organism: Brachionus koreanus; assembly: GCA_016987375.1. Classification (NCBI taxonomy): domain Eukaryota; kingdom Metazoa; phylum Rotifera; class Eurotatoria; order Ploima; family Brachionidae; genus Brachionus; species Brachionus koreanus. The sequence continues at coordinate 198,757 of PJRA01000453.1, read as the reverse complement.
GTCATCTTGACATTTTAAAGCTGCTTATAAACTTTAATTTAAAAAGAATCAAGTCCGATCTAAAATCATTTTACTCCAAATATTATATTTATCATTTGGAAAAAATTTTTTCGAATCCAACAAATCCTGGCCAAAAATATCAAATGCTATTTGATTTGAACTCGTTGGATGCCAACGATCAGTCAGCTCTTTACCATGCAGTAATCGCCAACAAGTACAACATATGTGATTATCTTCTTAAATTGAGAGTTGCCATTCTGCCCGTGTCCAAAATAGCCCACTATGAAAAAAATCAGCAAAAAATAAAAGACTTGTTTGCCAACGAGTCGTTTCACTTGTCCGTATCGAGTTCCAAATCGTCCAACGATTCTTTTCTAGACCAGCTCAAAAGCGTATTTCTGGACGCCAAGTCCTACGACCCGTACTACACCATCAACTATTCAGCCACCGAAGAGACCAAAGTAGAAAGCGAATCTTCAGACTCGGAGCCCGAAGACCATCAAGACCCTGTGGAACTATTCAATCCAATTAATGTCAATCAATACTCCAAATTTGGCTTGACCTGTTTGCATGAATCAATTCGAGCCAAAAACACAAAAATAGCCGATTTACTTATTAAAAATGGTGCTGATCCGAATCTGCCAGTGCTTGATTCAAACATGATTCCAATATCGAATTCATTGAACGAAGCTCTAAAGACTCAAGACGATAAATTATTCTATTTAATTTTAAAAAACTGTTCTCTTACAAACGAGAGTTTTATTCAATGCTTGAATGCTTGCTTAAACTGTGAATTCGGCTTTAGAGCCGTGTCCTATTTGTTAAGATTCAAAATAGCCGATGATACAGATAACCGAGTTTCAAAAGGAAAGAACTCAATTTTCGGTCTAAGCTATAATCTGTCCGATCTGAGCCTGCCCGAATTGTACGAGTCATGGATCCTAAACTCGTCGCTGAATTACAAAGCCGATCTGGTCAAGTCGAGTTCGGTGAATGCCAAAAAATTTCACTTAAGCACCATTACCAGAATAGACTTGTCGAACAACTGTTTGGAAACATTGCCGATGTTTTTGTTCACAATTGAAACTCTCAAACATTTAAAGCTAAGTCAAAACAAGCTAAAATCACTGCCCATCAGTCAAACCCAATATGACAACATAACTCTTAGAAAATCATGGAGCTATTCAAGCCATCAGCTAGAAGAACTCGATCTTGACCATAACATGCTGAGTAAAATACCAAGCGATATTTTTGCTCTCAAGTCTCTGCGACGTCTAAATCTAAGCTACAATTTAATCGAACATTTACCCGTTGAAATTTGGCAGTCTAGTCTTAATGAAATAAATTTGTCTTACAATAGACTTAGCAATTTACCAGTGGTGGCCAGTTGTACTAATCAATTGAGAGGTAGATTCGAATCAAAGCGTTCTGTGTCGACCAATTTAAAACCAATAATCAAACCTAAAGAAACAAATGAAACAGTGCACAATTACAAAGAGTGTAGAGTTGAAAAGGCCAATTTTTGGAGTCAAAATTCATCTATATTCACCGAACTTGAACTAGATGATGAACATGATAGAAAAGGAAAAAAAAATTCAACTGAATCAAAAATATACGAGCTTAATTTGTCTCACAATAGCTTTAAAAAAGTACCCGAATGTCTAAGTTGTGTAGTGCCCAAATTGTGCAAGTTAAATTTGAGCCACAACTTAATCGAATCAATGGGCGCCATATCGGACTATCCGGCCAATTTAAAATTCATCGATCTATCTAATAATCTAATAGACGATACGGGCCGATTGCTAAATTCTAGTTTTTTAAAGTTCATTGACATGTACTTGCTTGGCAAATCAGTTGAATTGAAAAAATTGGATTTTTCTCTATTAGACAATCAATTTTGCTATTTGAATTTGAGCGCTAGTCGAGCTAGGCCTAGAGAAAAGTCAATTCAGGTTAATTTGAGATCGTCGAGCAATCGGCGCCGGGCCCGGTCTCAATCGCGCAATCCGGCCCGTAGTTCGACGCAAATAAATCCGGACAAAAAGCTTCCATTCGATTTGTACCTGATGAATTTTAAATACAGAAGAGTTGAGAATGAATCGGATGCGTTTGATTTTGACGAAATGTCCAAACATAAACGAGAAGAATACCTCAATTCTCAGAATATACAAATATTTATTGAGCAATTGTGTGCACACAAGCGTCACATTAAACTCGAGAGTCTAAAATCGCTCAATCTAAGCTGCAATAAGATAAAAAAATTGGACATAATGTTTGATTTGAGTGGCGATGGTGCTAAGTGCAATGATGAATCGGACGTCGAAGACGAAACTAAAGCATCCAAATTAAAGTCTAGTTTTGTGTCGAAAAATGAAGAACGAGCTAATTGCATTAGCAAATTGTTGTATCCAAATTTGACTCATTTGGACATAAGCAACAATTTGATAAAGAGCATAACTAGCTCTGTTTCCTATTTGGAAAATTTGTCTCATTTAAATGCTTCGTCTAATTTTGAATTGGAAAAAATATCGCCAAAGCTTGGCTGGCTGACCAAACTTTGGAATTTGGATCTAAAGTCGTGTCCAAATATAAAAGATGTTCAGCTTGATGTGCTCATCAAACAAAAGACAAAAACGTCCGATGTACTTGGCTATTTGAAAAGCATTTTGGACAATTCAAGACCCTACAATCGAGTCAAGTTAATGTTCGTAGGGGTACAAGCCATTGGTAAAACAACTTTGTTGAACAAGCTCAGAGACGAAACTGGACATTCGTCGTCGTCAAAGACAAATTTAAGCACAGTTGGCATCGAAATAAATGAATGGACGTATGAAAGGGCCAAAAATGCTAAGCCAATTCAAGACATTAATGTTTTTATGGAACAAAATAATAAAAATTTTGGCCCCATAACGTTCAGAACGTGGGATTTTGCCGGTCAAAAAGAGTACTATACAACACATCAATATTTTATATCCAAAAGAGCTGTTTATTTGGTCTGTTGGAAAATGACGGAGGAAGAAAAAGGTATTAATGAAATTCATCATTGGCTGTCCAATATACAAACGCGGGCACCAGGTTCGCCATGTATCATTGTTGGTAAGTTGGAATCGATTTTTTTTCTTGTCTCAAATAAAATTAAAATTTGTATTTTTTTTTTAGTTTAAATTTTTTTATAAATTTTATTAAAAATTTTTGTTTTTTTTAATTAAATTTTAGAATTAAAAATTTTATCGTTTAAAAGTGATTATTTAGATGCTGACTTAAGGGAGAAGATAAACAAAATTTAGAAAATTAAAATAAAAACAATTAGCTTATTTTGAATGAACAGAATTTTAATAGTTTACTTTTATTTAAAGCTACTTAATATATTTTTTTTAATTTCACCCAAAACAATGTTATCTTAGAAATCTAAACACTTTATGATAAGAATATTCTCTAGATATAATAAAGTAGCAGCAGCTTCACTAATCACTTTATTTTTGTAATGAGAGTTGGTCATAAGACAAAAATTGGTTCGCTAATTTGGAATAATCAAAGTAAACTTATGACATTTTTATGATGTATTCTAGGCCAATTTCAAATAAGTTTCGATACTTAAGTACATTACTTTAGCTTTAGAAATGGTATTGTGATATTCAAATACAAACAAAAAAAAAGATCATCCTATTTTATTTAATACTTTAGAATTTACTAAAATAAAAATTTTTTAAAAAAATATTCCAAAAAAGTTCAACATACTTTGTTGCACCTTTTTTGAATAATTAATTACGTAATTGAATTTGACAATACCTTTGGAAATGATATTTGAAAAAATATTAGAAAAAGTCTAAGTCTGACATTATTTGTTTTTTTTCTTTTTGACTTTAGACCAATTTCTGATCATTGCTATAATTGTTAGCTATTGTTTATTGAATAAATATAAATGGCACAATTGATGACATACACCGTTATTTACAGTATTATGTCTGTGAATTACTTTATATATAAATATTTCTTTTAAA
>PJRA01000453.1:150640-194677 GCA_016987375.1 Brachionus koreanus | reverse complement strand
CTCAGAATGCTTTTTGTTTCTAGCTCTTCTTCTTTGTCTTCTTTCGTCAATTTGTCTTTCTCTAGTATCCCATGCAATACACAGTTCTTCTAAGCGTAACCAAATATGATCTTGTTGATAATTTCTTTTATTTTGATGGTGTCTAGAAATAATCAAAGGAAAAATATCATAACAAAAACTGAAAAAAAAAATTAAAATAAAATTTAATAAACTTTTAAAAATCAACTATAGTTGTCTATGATTTTATGATTTATTATTGATTATTAAATATTTAACTTTTATAAAAGGAACACATCAAGATCAACTATCAAGACTAAAAAATTTTAAAGACATAAGCAATAGTTTACAGAGAAAAATATACGAAAAATTTATATTGCCTAATTCGGACTCAGAAACAACATCAGCAGCTTATCCACCAATTTTTGCTTCAATAGAAATAAGCTCTAAAACAGGCTATAATATTAAACTTTTGGCAAGATTAATTTATGATGTAGTAGCTCAAATGAAAGTTCCTGGAACCAAAGACCAACTTTTGCTAGAGCAAAAAATTCCCTCAACTTATATCGCTCTAGAAGAGTGTGTGTGTCTAGTGGCAAAGAAACTACGTTCTCAGTCACAAAATCCAGTTCTAAGAAGCTCCGAATACATAAGCCAAATTCATGAGGCTATAAATTACTTGTACCCAGACGAAGACCATGGAAAATTGGCCGTTCGATTTAGAGACAACAATGAAATTCTACAAGCTACCCAATTTTTGCACGACAATGGAATACTAATTCACTATAATGATGTAGCTTTAAACGATTTGTATTTTCTGGACCCACAATGGCTCTGTGATATTCTAAGCACTGTAGTGGCCATAAGGGAAATAAACCCGTTTGCCGCCAAGGGAATAATGAAGATAGCTGATTTACAGGTTTTATTCAAAGGTTCTAAAAAGCTAAGCTCAGAAAGCGAAGAGATTATGAGTTACATTACTGATTTGCTAGGCAAATTTGAGCTTGCTCTTACATGGGATAATGAACACTTGCTTATACCCAGTCTTTTGCCATCGGAGCCAATGCTCAAATATTCTAATCAAGATATACGCATAAATATTATGACTAAAGAAAAATTAAATTCTATTCTTAACATGAACAATTTGGTTCAATCGACATCATACTCTGGTCCTTTTGAAATAACAAATCAATTATTCTCAGGTATAAAGCTTGCCAATTCATACTCTCAAAATGTTTTGGCTAACAAGCTCAATTTGGAATTTTTGTATGAATGCAAGCCAAATGACGAAAACGAATCACTCAGACGTTTGTACACTCTGAGCTACTTGCCAAGTGGGTTTTTCAGTCGTCTAATTGTAAGAATATTGTGTGATTCGTTCCTAAAAGATAGTTTGTTCGATTTGATTGAAATTGAACAGTGTGATAAGCTAGATTTTAAATTGGTCGAGTTTTTGAGTCAAGAAGCCGAGTGGAAATGTTGGCAAACTGGCTTGGAACTTAAATACATGGACTATACTTTGTTTAGAGTAAAAGAAATAATTCAAGATCCTTTGATAGATTTAGATCAATTGTCAATTAAAAAAAACGTATTTGTTCAAAATTCAATTTTGTTCAAAGACTGTGAAAATGAACTAAAACTAAAGACAATCAATAAGCAATTTTGTTCATTCATTGAATGCTATGCTAGCTTGACCAGTTTTAAAATTAGTAAAATATCAAATGATCAAAATGAGAATAATGACGTCTTGATTAACATAAAGCTTAATAGACAGATTATAGCCAAAATATTTGCTTTAATCATTGAAATTATTGATTCTTTATTGGAAGATTGGTATCCTGATTTAGGCACTAGGTTTATGCAGGATTCAAAAGGTGAATATTTGGTAACCAGACTTGCACCATGTCGTCAATGTTTACATGATTTCAATGTATACGGCTCGAACTCTAATGAATCCAAGTATATAGATGAACTAGGTAAGAATCTAAATTCAAATATTAAACTATTTTCCTTTTGAAACACCAATAATTATCATTTTCATTAAAATTTTTTAATTTTTTTTTATTTAAAAAAACTCATCGAAAATTCATGAATACATGATAATTATTCAATATAAACTATTTTAAAAAAATATGCAAAAAAGTGAACATACTATATTTAAACCCCTTTTTTATTTTAAAATATTTTTGTTATGGTAAAAAAAAGACAAAAAGTACAGCATCAATAAGATTTAAATTGATTATTGATATCATTTTTTTTAATAAAAAGGAAAGTAAAATTTTTATTTTATAAAAAGTATAATTATTTAGAAAGCTGCTACCAAAAAACTTTTTTGCAGCATTTTTTAATATTTTGTTTAATTTAATTTATCTAAAAAGGAAGAATTTATGTTCGATTTTTACTTGAATTTCACAAATTCTTTATTTAAATCAGTTGTTAAATGGCTAAGATGCAATTAAACATCTTAAATGTAATGATCATGCTCAAAAATTATTTTTTTTTAGTAAGACCGGTGTCAAATTGATACCATATTTTTTCTCATATATCTTAAAAATTTTCATTCATAAACATCTATAAGTTTCTGAATTAGTTACATTGGATAAATCTTTAAAAAAATAAAGTTGAATTTTTGGATATCTTATGAACAGTCCTTAAGGTATAGAGCATAAAAAAAGGTGTTAAATTGACACTTGTCTTTTGAGTGTCAAGCAATGCAGCGACAAATTTAAAAACATCTTAAACAGAATAGAAGTATTGTGCATTATGGTGCATACATAGAATATTTGCACAAGATTTGATTCCATTCTGGCAATAATATAAATCTAAGAAAAGTAGTCTAGTAGTAATTTTAATAAAATTATTAAAAAAAAAACTGATTAATTTCAAGAGTTAATTTTTTTTTTCGAAAGAATTAAAATAAAAATTTTATGAATTAGTTGTGAACATGATTATAATGAATATTTTGCAATTTTTAAAAGAAAATTAATTTTATTATGATCGATAAACAATAGGTTACTGTGAATTGTCGAATGTCATTGTTGATGAATGATTAACACTCAAAGGACCGACGGTGTCATTTTGACACTTTTTCAAAAATTCAAATTTAATTTTTTAATTAACTATCAATCATATATACATGTTTTAATATTTATTTTAAAGCTTTGAAAATGATCTTTTAAATTTAGTTTTTTTCATGTTACAGACTTTTATGGAACTAATGTAACATTAAAAAAATTTTTTGACAAAAAAAGTCGGTCCTTTGAGTGTTAAATTGCTCATTAAAAGTTAGACTAGTTTTTTAAACTAGAAATTAAAATAAACCGAAAATTTTATTTCTCCAAAAATTCCTGTACAAAAAAAGCGACCAGTTTAATTTAATATTTTAGATTTCTAAATAAATTTTGTTATAAAAAAAATGATATTTTTGAATATTTTGAATAAATTGAAAAAATTAATTATCATATGACTTGTTTTTTTGGATAGATTCTTTAATAAAATTGAAATTTAAAACAAATAAAAAAAGTATTTTTTTATTCTTAAGATCAAGATGAGCTTGAAAAATTAAAATCATTTAATGAAATACAATGGATTTATTGTTTTATGCTGGACGATATTTGCTATTCGGTATTGAAAAATTCAAAATTAATTTGTGTAAAACATGGTGAACAAATAGCAGGAGAAGTAGCACCCGACTTGGCTTTCGAAGACATAGAATCAAAATACTTAATAACCCAAGAAAATTTGAAAATTGAAAAGCTACTAGGCAGAGGCTCATTTGGTTCGGTATTTAGTGGCTCATTGTTTACATCATTTATGAATCAGCATGTTATGGTAGCTGTGAAAATTTTGGAATCGATCAATTCTAGGCCGAGTTTGTCTGAAAACGAGCAAAAGCCACTGACCAAAAATTCCTCCAACTTTTGGAATCATCGCAAATCCATTCGACTTGCTGCAAAGGCTTACTCAATAGCTCGTCAAGAAATAGCCATTCTATCAAGTTTAAAACACGAAAACATCGTATCAATGATGGGCCTTTGCATAAAGCCTCTAGCAATCATACTAGAATTGGCCCCATTAGGAAATTTAAAAGATTTAATTACGGCTTATAAGAAAAAATCCCAAAGATTGAATCCATGTGTCATACAACAAGTTTGCATGCAAGTTAGCTCTTGCTTGGTCTATTTGCATTCGAATAAAATAATTTACCGAGATCTAAAGGCAGACAATGTTTTAGTTTGGAAATTTCCTCTACCTGATCAATTAAGTTCAAGTTTAGAGACACAAATTAAATTGGCTGACTACTCAATTAGTCGATGTGTATTGCCAACTGGCACAAAAGGCTTTGCTGGCACTCCGGGCTTCATGGCACCTGAAATACTTAAATACAATGGCGAAGAGAGCTATTCCGAAAAAGTGGACTGCTTTTCCTTTGCAATGGTTTTGTATGAGTTGATAACTTTGAAGCATCCTTATGAAGGCCAAGAGCAAATAAAAGATATTGTATTGAATGGAGGAAGGCCGCTGGTAAAAACACAAGATTTGACCTTTCCAAGTCTAATGCTTGACTTGATGTGTCTTTGCTGGCTCGATAATCCAAATGATAGACCCAGTGCCGAACAAATTCACAAATATGCCAAGTCTTACGAGTTCAGTCATTTGATGGATGTAACTATACTTGAGGATTATAAAGAGGCACCGTTGATTGTTACATGTGTGAATCAAGAGAATGATGATTTTGAAGTTGAGGACAGAAGTGAAGAAGATGATGATAGTGATTTAGAAGAAATTGAAGAAGAAGATTTAATTGATATTTGGGTTGTAAACAATAAAGAAGAGTCTGTTACCCAAATTGAAATATTAACTTATGAAAATAAACTGAATTGCACCAATAGAAAGAAAATAAATTTGTCCAACAATATTGTTGAAGCATGTTGCTATTTGGAAAAAGCTAACCAAATGTGGTTTGTTGACTCGAACAAGTCTATTTTTGTTTACTGGTAAGCATTTTATTTTCAATTAAAATTTTTATAGTTAATTTTTTTCTTGCTAATTTTCAGCAATTTGAAAATCTTTTTTTTTTTAAATGTTTATATTTATTTTTGTATTTATATTAATATTTTTTTTTCTAATATAATTTAGCTTATATTTGAAAAGATAACATTTTAAAATTTTTAAACATTTTTCTTTTAGTTAAAATAAGAGAAAGTAACTTTGTCATCACTTTCGTTGAAATTTTTTTTTTAAATCACAAGTCATAAGTCATGTCAAGGCTTTAATTTGAATTAAAAAAAAAAGTGTCTGATGAAAAAAAAATCATTTAGAAAAAATTTAAATTGAAAAACTTTCGTATTTTTTTATGAGATCCAAAAATATTTAATCTAAAATTTTTTAAAAAGAGATGAAAATTATTAATAAATAAAAACAACTCTCTTCTATATTGATCTTCTTCTTTTTTTTGACATGTATTTTTGATCAATTTAAACAAAAAATTGAATTTTTAATTAAATTAACAAAGCATATCTAAAAAAAAACTAATCTGTTTTTACCTTCAGCTGTAAGACATACAAGAAATTAAATCAATACATTTTGGACATAAATCCAGAAACAAGTGGCAAAATGGTGTCAATTCATCCTATCGAATCATGCAAACAAATAATCCTGGTAACCACAAATGGAATAATTATTTATTTGTATCTAAACGAATCTATTACTGATAATAATTGTGAATTCAAATATTTTATAAAAGAACTTGGTATAAATTGTTACTCTTCTCTTCTAATTGCAAGTCGCAGCGATAATCGTATCTATGATCTTTGGCTTGGAAGCTCAAATTCTGAAGTATTCATTTATTCACTCAAATATATGAATGTAACTAGCTCGTATTTGCATACATCCAGTCATCATTATGTGACAAATTCGAACATGGTATCTTCACCATTTGACAAAAATAGTCAATTTAATTTTTCACTAGAGAATACAAATGATACAAAAGACATGAATGTTGTACTAATGAAAGTGACTCAGATGGATGCTTTTTTTCTCTGGTCATATGTTCTTCCAGGCTCGACAATTTACTTATGGAATCATGTATCAAAGAAAATAATGAGCGCTTATAACTGTAAGAAATCATTTGAAGACGGGGATAAATCGATTGACCGGAGAGACTTCAGAGTGGTCGACATTGAATTCTTAAATTCGTATTTATACTGTGCTATCAACAATGGAGCTGTGCTCGTTCTCAAAAGACTTACATTGACTCCAATACAAGTATTTAGTTCGCATGTACATCAATTATATAAATTGTGTTCTATTCAATTCGAGACTCGAATGAATATTTGGAGTAAACATAACAAACAAAATATGACAAGTCAAGTTAAAAAAACCCAAAACATGTTGTTGAGTATGGGACGTGCTTTGGCACCTATACATGAAGATGTTTATCTATCAAATCGAAAATATAGAACTGATGCTTTACAAAATTATGCAAATTGTTTGATATTAAATGCTTGGAATTGTAATCATGATTAAAATTTATATATTTTTTTTTTAAATTAATTGTTTTTAAATTTCCGATTAATCTAAAACAGTATTTAAGTCATTTAAATATTTAACCTATAATGTTATTTTAATACTAAAAATTGTAAATAAAGATTATTTTAGTTAAAATGGTTTATTATTAGTTTATTTAAACACATAATAATTAAAAATTTAATTCAGATTTATGTTATTGTGCCAAAATATGGTAGAGTGATAGAGCAAAACAGAGCCAAACATTTACCACTTGATCCACTTTTATAGGCTTTTTAAGTGTCTCGACTTAGATCTTTTGTGTTATAATAAATTAAAATCTAGATTCCAACATTTTGTTTTGTTTTGTTTTGACAATAAAAATAAAACTATTACAAAATTATTAGTTGAGATGGCTATTTATTAATTTAGGTATGACAAAATAAACTTATTTTAATGATAAAATGAATTAATTGTATAACAAAATTATTTTTTTAATTAGAAATAAAAAATTGATTAGTTTTTTCGTGGTTTTTTTACCTGAGTTGTTAATTTCTTAGGTCTTCCTCGTATTCTTGGTAATTTCTAATCGACGATTCTTGCTTCAGCAGAATTTGTTTGGAAATTGTCTATAAGCTGGGATTTATACGAGCACCACTTAATAATAAAAAGCTTTAAAACAGCATCAAAAATTTCTTCAGATTCGCACAATTAAAGCTGCATGATATCCTGTCTTATTGACTCCTTGATGGCTTGATATGCTTTTGGCGATCAGCGGTACCAATCATTAAGACTGGAAAACCTTGCCAAATCAGTTTGTAGGTAGCATCCACTGTTAAATGCTTTGTCTTGCCCGTGTTGCTAATCAGTCGCTTGGTCGTGATGAAAATTCGGAAAAACAAGACCTGATCATTATCAACACCTTTCTCGAAATTTGGACAAAACGGTATGTCATAATCGTTTGGAACTTCTTTTCGATTTTTGTGCCAAATTTCAAGATCTGAAACGTTTATTTGTGCTGGACAGTATTTCTCTTTACGTATAGTAGCCAGGTAGTTACTTAAAGTTTTGATTTGTGGCTGTTGTAGTCCGTCATGCTCGAGTGCTCTCAGTATGGCTTTAGGAGTTGTTATTTTCATATCAAAGCGCTTGATATACTCTTTTATTTCTGCTGGTATTCCTAAAATAAAATTGTTGTCATCTCAAAATAATTAATTAGTTAATTTAAAAGTTTTTTTATCACTTAATTGATTATTTAATCAGCCAATTAATTTATTTGTTCCTTGTTAGTTTTTTTGTCAGTAGATTTAGTCTTTTTTATCAGTAAAATTAATTTTTTTTGTCAGTCCATTAATTGATGGCCATTTTATTTGACCAAGTTAATCTTAAGAATTTTTGTCAACTTCATCTTTAGAATTAAGTAATATTTTAGAGCAGTCTACATTCTTATAAATATGCGATTAGTTTGGAAGCTTTTCTAATGCATATTGTTTCGATAAGTCTGTTAGCGTCTTAAATGTTGAAAGTTTTCTTATTTTTGATACCAATGCCCAATCAACCCAAATTTAATGATTCGTTAAGGATAAGGAAATTGAATTTCATTACAAAATCATTATAATTTCATTAAAATAACTAAATATTCATTAGAATAAATTTTATTTGAAGATTTATTTAATTAAGAAAAAAAATCTATATAGCATTTATTATATTAACTGTTTAATAAAGAAAAATAAATTATTTTTTTCACAATTATACAATTCTTTATCTTTTTCCAATTTCTGATATTTTTTCTTTGAGTCTTAAATTATTTGTTTTATGCGTCCTTTAGCCAAACAAAGATCAAAGGTTGGACTTTTTACCTTGACTAGCTCTTAAAAAAAGATTTCTTTTAATATTTTATGGATTTCGCTGGGACTGTTATAATCACAATCTAACACTTTGTCATCAAAATTAGAATTTCAGATTTGAAGCCAAGTTTTTTGAGCTATTTGATGACAAACTAGTGTTGATAGTCGTGCAGCCGTACGGTAAACGGGCAAAAATTTTTCAAAACTATAACCGAGACCGAGAAAATAAATTTTTTAAATAAATTCTGAATTTAAACGGTTACTAAACGCAAAAAAAAGGAGTCCGCTAAAATAAACGGGTCAGCGAGTAACCGCTCATCTATCAGCTCTGTCCGCATCCAACACATTGAGAAACGGGACACTATTCGTGTTTTTGACAATTTTTTTCCCACTGTTGATTTGTTTTTAATTTTGATAGTCAATTACTCGGCATTAAAAGCCAATAAATTAAAATATTCTGTATCAAGAATCTCCTCATATAACGAAATCCTAAATATTTTGTTGCTAAACTGACAATTCCGAAGAAAAAGTATCTATTATATATAAAAAGATTGTAAAAAAATTTTATTAATTAAATTTAATAAATTTAAATTAAAAAATGTTATTTTTTAGATTTAATTTTTTTTGAGATTACATAGTTTTTGATAGCTTTTTGTATTTTTCTTGCAGCTAAATCTTGTTTCTTTCGTAGCATTGTAGAATTTACTGGAACATGATCTTTCCTAATTGGGAAATGCTTTAAAAATTGCAAATCTAAACGCGTTTGCATATCATAAAATTCTTCATCTTCTTCAACTTCACCAATAGCATATTTTGCGACAGCATGCAAAACATCTAGGCAATGAACCAAATCATCCTTAGTAATTGGAACATTAATTAAAGCTATTGCCTTTTCATTTGGCTTTGGAACTCCAAAAGGGCTTTCTAATTCAGCTACAAAATTAGACAAATCGCTTAATTTGATAAATTGAGTTGCATACGGATCGTAATTCATCCATATGCGGAAAAACATTTCAAAGTCATCTTGAGTGATTCCATTTTCTTCGAATGAGTTTGCCAATTCATAGTTTTCTAACAATACAGCGATGAATAAGTTTAGTAATATGACTCTGGTAAGAATTACAAAAGTGACGAGAAAGGCTATTGCTAGGCCAAAATCTCCACATCCATTTACATCATTTGGATTAAAAGTTGAATTCATACTTTGAACATCGAAATCAGTTTGACAAGAAACACCTGGATCCGCATTGCTTATACTTAAACCTAACAAAAGCTCATTCCATCCAGCTCCAGTACTAATACGAAATAAAGTAATCATTGATTTTCCAAATGTCTGAAAATTTTGTGTCTCAGTAAGTCCATTTATAAGTTTAATATTTAGAAAAAAATTCATTCCAATTATTGAATATATGAACATAATTAAGACAAGAAGAATGCCAATGTTAAATGAGGCTGGCAATGAAATAATCAAGGTATTCAAAAGCTTTCTAGTCCCTGTGGCAAATTTGAAATGTCTCAATGCTGAACTAACTCGGAAAATACGAATTAATCGAAGTAAATTGGGTGGAATAATGACTATTTGCATATAAGTCTGCAATGGTGCATCTTAAAATAAAAAATAAATGTGTAAATTTTTATTCTTATGTAAAAAAATTTGACAGCAGTGGGATTTGAACCCACGCCAGTATACACTGACCAGAACACACATTATAAGCTCTGTTTCAAACTTGAGTCTGGCGCCTTAGACCACTCGGCCATAATGTCTTTTTAATAAAATTGGTTTAACTTAACTTTTTTTGATAAATTTAAAACTACATACAATTTTAAAAAAACTAACCTTATTTTTTTTTATATGTGAGTGAGCAAATGTTTTTTTTTGGATTTTAAATTTCTTTTTACCAATGAATTATCATTAGATCTAAAATAGTATGAGTTTTATTTTATTTTAGTTATAGTCTTGCATCAATTAAAAAAATATTTTGAATACATTTTTAAAATTTTGAATATCATTAGCAATTAAGAAAAATACAACATATGTTAGGATAAATTAAGTCATTTGAACCTATTTTTTGATTTTTATACCAAGATGTTTACCACATTACATAGACTTATTTTAAAAAACAAATTTTTTTTTAAATTTTATGAAGTAATGTTCTTTTTTATAATTTTTTTTTGATTTATTACAAAATTTTTAATTAAATTAGAATATTTGCTAAATTTAACGATTTTTTCGATGCATTTTAATTGACTCGTATTTTTAGTTTTTTTCTATAAAAATAAAATTATTTTTTAATAAAAATTAAATAATTTTATAAATTTTTTGATTTAAGATATAATTGAAAAAAAAAATAATAAAAAATGATTCAATTTATTGAACAAAAAACAAAGAAAGGAAGTAACAAGAGGGGTAAATAAAACCTTCGGCCTTTGAGTATTAAATATTATATTTTTCTCTCCAAATTTCTTTCAAGTGAGTTAAAAATGTATTTAAAAGAATTTTTGAGACAAAAAAAATTAATTAATTAATTACTTAAAACAAAATCGTCATAAATATTTAATGTAAGGTAAAAATAGCTTCACAAGACTCATGTACAGTCAAAATTCAAAAGAAATCGCAAAAGACAAAAAACATTCGACTTAAAATAATTTTTTCAATTAAAACTAACAAAAGAGAGCAAGCTAATAAAAGAGAATATTAATAATTTAAAAATTAAAAATAGTTCATTTGATAAAAAAAGACTATTTTTGTTAAAAATAATTCTAAGTTTTTTTGTTTTTTTTGAACATATTTTCTATAGTTTAAAACTGACAATACTATTTTTCTATGTATTTAATTTACATTACATATTTTAAATACTAATATTTTAAAAAAAAAATAAAAATTTGAGATTTTTTGTAAAAAAAACAAACATCAATTAATTTTATCTAAGACAAAACTTAAGCCGATCTTTAGTCTATTTCAGGTTAATAGCTCTAAATAAAGAAAATTAATCTAAGAGGAGTTGGTGCTGTTTAAAAATCAATAAAAAAATAAATCCAGCTAGAACCATAGAAGCTTAAAAACTATTAATTCTATGAGAAAAATTTCCATATCAAATTTAAAAAAAAAATAAAACTTACACAAAATTGATAGAATATTTATAATCAAGTCGAAAATGTTCCATGGATTTCTAAAAAAATGAAGCCTCAAACCGACAATTTTTAGAATACTTTCCAAGCCATAAATAGTGACAAAAATTGTGTTAACAACAGTAATTGTATTTGTTTGAATCAAAGTTATTTGATAGTATCTAAAACCTAACACAAACATGTTCAAGATAATGACAATTGTTATTGAGATTTCAAATTTAGGACTTATTACCATGTCATAGATATAACGCATTACTTTATTCTAGTTAAAAAAAAAAAACTATTAAAATTCTACAAAATTCTTCATAGGTTTTTTACTATAGGTCTTTTCATCGATTTTTCTGGATAGCTATTGCCTATCTGATTCATTGTTTGCAAATATTTTAATTGATTTGGTGACAAAAATATGTCGATTACACCAACTTGAAATTGCTTCTTTAAATGATTAAAATTGTCAATGATTACAGCAATTATTAGTCGAAGAATGAACTGAGCACCAATAAGTATAAATGCCACATAGAATATGTAAACCCATTCAGTATTTCTTTCAACAGGCTGCTCTCCCACATTAGTTATGTCGACTGAGTCTTTCATTATTTCAATCCATCCTGAAAAATTAAAAATTTAAGCCAAATCTTAGCAAAAATAGAAAAAGTCCACCTTGAAATGTTGCCACTTGAAAGAGAGCCAAAAATCCAGCAGCAACATTGTCAAAATTTATTTTGGAATTGTACCACAAAGCCCCACTAGTTGCCAAACATTGATCTTTTGTTTTGATACTTGTCAATTTTGCCCCAGTCGATGAATCAACACATTTGTAAAATCTTCCTTTGAAAAGTGTGACACCAATAATGCTAAAAATTAGCCAGAAAATCATGCACACAATTAGAACATTTATGATTGATGGTATAGAATAAAACAAAGAATTTATAATTGTCTTAATAATTAATAATTCATTTTTATTAATAAAATATCTATTTTTTTAATTTACTTTAATTCCTTGTAGTCTGGAAATAGCTTTAAGAGGTCTTATGGCCCTCAATGTTCTCAAAGCTCTTAGAAAACTTAAATTTGTGTTTGAATTACTTGCCGTCAAGCCAACACTGACAATTGAAACCTGTTTTCAAAATGATTAAAGCTTAATATTTAAATTTAAGAAAATTTTTACAATAACTATGAAAAAGTCAAGCAAACACCATGGATCTGTGAAGTATTTTTTGATACCTAGACCAAATATTTTAAGAATCATTTCCATGATAAATATGCCGGTGAATATGTAATCGAATATCTTAATTATTTCAGCCTCTTGACTGCCAGTCTTTAAATTTACATCTTCGAAACAAAGAGCTAAACTGCTTAAAAAAATTGTCACCAAAATTATGATTTCAAAAATTATATTCTCAACTATAATGAGAACTATTTGTCGAAATTTTTTCCATGCTCTATAGGCTTTGTTTTCATCATTGGCACATTTAAAAACTCTAAATTAATATAAAAAAAAAGAACACTTAGAAAATAAAGCAATAAGTTTTTTTTTTTATCTGTTGTACTAACTTTTTGTAAAAAAATAATGGCAAACATCTCTCGAGTACATTTTTTGGTTTTTTTGTTGTATTTTTTTCCTGAATTTTTTTCATGCTTTCTTTTTTCCTAAGCATTAATTTGCGATGGCGTTCTTCTTCAATCATCTTTGCCTTTTCTTTATTCAAAAATGACTCTTGATCAATATCAGTCGAATCCAAAGAAGTATCAGCATTATTCTCGGGACTAACTTTTTTTCTAAAACAAGGCAAACTCTCGCAGCAGGCACACAGACAACATGAACAAAATTTTTTGAATAAATTCTTAAAACGTTGAATTTCTTTTTCGATTCTTTGATCTTTGTCATTTTTTTCAAATTTTTTCAAATTCTCTGGATCAAAGGCAGCAAGCAGAACGGCCAAGACCATGTTCAAAATCATCAAATTGCCAAATATAGTTATTGGATAGAAAACAATAATACAAAGCGGACCAGCTGCAAGCCAGCATTCCGTTTCGGGCTGAATTCTTTCTCCATTAAAAGTTCTAAACAAAATAAGAATGGCATGGGGTACGTCCAAAAAATTCCAGCTAAAAAAAAATTTTTTTTGTTGAACAAAATTTTTCTTAACAACTTACTAAGGTGAAGATGATCCGTAAAAATTTCTATAAGAGTCTTCAAAAAGGCCATTGCCAAGAACGGCAAATATAAAAATTAAAATTGTCAATACTATGATTATAAAGCAAAGAGATGGCAAAGTGCTGGCTATAATTCTCAGAATTTTGGACATTGTTTTCCATGTTTTAGCCAATTTGAAAATACGCAACTTTTTTTCAAATTTTATTCTAAATTTAAAGTGATTTTGGTCAATTTACCAGTCGAAATGTTCGAAAAACAGACAGTCCACTCACGTTGGGTACCGCGAAATCCACAATACTCAAAGCAATTATTATCAAGTCAAACCAATTGCCTCCATCTAAAAAATACAATCGACCCAGACCTATTATTTTAAGAATTGCTTCAATAACAAAAATTCCAAATACAATCTATTTTGAAAATTAAAAAAAAAAATTTTTTTTTAAATTTAAATTTTTACATAATTAGTTATGTTTTGTAAATCATCTATAGCTTGTGGCTGACCATCATATTGTATGGCCATAACTATCGTATTTAGAATAATACAAAATGCAATAAATAGCTCAAAGTAAATATTTTCGACAATTCTACGAAAAAAATCTTGAACTTTTAAATACTTTAAATGAACTGGTCCAAGTTTAAGACAAGGATAACAGCTCCTTTCATCAGCAACCAGGTCTCTGCCATGAAAATCTTAGAATAAATGTAAATTAAAATTAAAATTTATTATTTGGAATAAATATATACGGGCTGATGGAAGTCCTTCTTCAATAATGCTGTTAAATCCTCCAAGATTTTCGCTTAGCTTTATATCAGCTACTTTAGCCACATCACTATCGTCTTTGAATTGACCATCAGTTAATCTGGGCCAAAAACCTTCAGTCGGTATTTCTTCTTGATCTGAGTCTTCTGCACAACTTTTTTTTTCACCAGACTTTTTCTTTTTTTCAAATTCTTCCAATTCTTTTTGACGTTCGGCCATTTTAGCTTTGAGTGTCTTAAAATCAAAAACCAACTCCTTTTCGGCTTCATCTTGTTTCTAATAAAAAAAGACAATTTTCATATTTTTCTTATTTAATTTGAAAAAAATACCATTGCTGCTATTTTAACTTCAGTATAGTAGGCAATTGCTACTACTGGAAAGGTCAAATTAGTTAAATAAAAAGCTCCGGAAAATATCAAAACAATAAAATAAATCATATTCCAAATACCAGATGTGTCTAGAACAGTTTGGTAGACATCATCCCAATAGTCAAGAGTAAAAATTTGAAAAGTAAGCATCATTGAGAAGCCAAAATTGTCAAAGTGTTTTGTTCCATATCTGGGATTTTGTCCTATGCCTCTCAAACAAATGTAACCAGAAGGACAAGTTCTGCCTTCGTTTGAAACTGATCCGTTTGCGCATGGAAGCCAAGTGTTTGATCCACTTGGGTCAAAGTACCAATTAGCTTCATTACGAATCCAGTCTGAATAAGCTATTGTATTGTTCGTAAATGATTTGACACATTTTTGACTAAATGTTCCTTGATAAGCTTGAAGACTGAATAAAGCAAATATGGCGCATAATAAACCCATTAAACCAATGGTTTGTAAAAACATCGGCAATGCTCGTAGTATTGAACTAACCACAATCTTTAAGCCTGTTATTATATTAACTGTTTTAAGAACTCTCAATACTCTAAAAGCTCTTAATGCTGATAGATTGACTGTTGATCCAACAACAGCTGCATTCACTATTATAGTTACCCAGGATATTATCAATATGGCAAAATCTAAAATGTTCCATGGATCACGAATGTAAGTGTATGGATTTAGAACAAATCCCCTGGCTAGTATCTTTAAAATTGCTTCAATTGTATAAACAGAATTGAATACATATCTTTAAAATAAAGTTTTTTGTTTTTATTTCTCTGTTAAATTTGAATATTTACTCGCTAATATTCGCTTGGCTAGTCTCTAAAGGAATAGCCAGTATTATTAAATTAACCAAAATGGTCAAAATCATAAACCAGTCAAAAAATCTGTAAACAAAAAAAATCAATATTTTTTTTATTTTCTTTTTAAATTTTTTTATTTTTACTGCCAAGTGACAAGCCATATTAAAAATCTTCTAAATTTGTTGAATGGTGAGAGAAAAAATAGAGAATTAGTTGATGAAAATCTAGATATAATTGGCTTGGTAAAACGTTTTGATATAACCACAAATGACTTAAATTTTTTATTATTATTTACTTTATTAAAGAATAAATTTTAATTTTTACTTGTTTAGTTTTGTTTATATAAGGATCTATTTCAATGGCAGGTCGCTGAAATAATTTTCGAGGAATTAGGCCAAGTCTCAATGGCACTTGGTTTCCTTCGGATAGCTGGGGGTCAGTCTCGTCAAAGTCTTCTAAATCGTTTTCATCATTTTCTCCTGCATCAGTGTCGTAAATTATCTCTCCATCAACTATCTTCTCTTGCATTACAATTTGCTTAGATTCGGCTTCTTTCATTCGCTTTTTTCTCTCAGCTCGCATTTCCTCAAAACGAGCAAGCAATTTTGGACTAAGAAGCCTGAAAACTTCGCCTTCTTCATCCTCTTCAAGACATGTTACTTCTTTTTTACGAGAAAATATCTCTTTAAGTCTTCTAACACAACTTGCCATTCTCGTCTTAATTTGAGAAATATCAAAATAAATTCGGAGAACTTTTCTCAGGAAAATTAAGACCAAATCTGTTTTGGCTACAGTACCATGGCAATTTCGGTTAGCAGGTTTTTTTTCTTATTCAATTTATTTTTCTTATACAGATTCTTCATGTTTTTTTTTTTTCAAGAATTAGTTAATTAAAAATAAAATTCTATTTGGCCTTGCATAGAAGCCGTCTCATAATTGAATTTTTATTCCTATTTAGTTTTATTCAAAATTAGAATTGTTCGAGAAAACAAAATTCAATTAAATTATATAAATATTTTAAAAATTTTGTTTGTTCAAGAAATATTTTAATTTTTTTTTTAGCAGAAATAAATATAATTTAATATTTTCAAATTCTCATTGTATATATTCAAACATTCACTCTCAATTAATTTTATGCTGTCTAGTTTATTTGATTTTATCTACTTTTTATTTGAAAAATTCTTTTATTTAAAGAAATTACTTTAAAAGAACAACAATTTTAAATCCGAGATAATTTAGATCAAGAAACTCCTAAGAGTTCAGTTTTAATTAATCAAGCCAAAAAAAAGAAGAAATCAAATTTAATTGATATTTATGCTTTGAGATTTGATTGAATTTTTACCTTGATGAAACAAAAAAATCTTTAAAATTAAAAATAAAAATAGAAATCCGATAGATTAATTTGATATCAAGGTTTCTGACGTATGTTCTCCTGACAAACTTATGCATGAGTCCTCCAGGGAAGTGTTTTGGCCTTATTAAAATTTATTTCGAGTATACTATAAACCAGCCTAACAATATTAATAAAGCAATATTTGCTTTGATTTAATTATTTTAAGTAGCTGAATGAGGAAGAAGTTAGATCTATTCCATTTTTTCTATTTTTGCCATTAATCTTCTAGCTGTATGAAGACTTGCGTTATCTTGAAGAAACAAACCTGGCTTTCGGTTGACAAAAAAAGGATATTTTTCTTGAAGTGAAGCATATATTTGTTCTTATTGTTCAAAATAAAGTTCTGGAATTATAGCATCACCGTCTGGAATCAGCTCAAATTTATTACCGCTTGGAAGTTCTATCAACACGCAACATCACCTTATTATCAGAGAGTTCTCTTCTCACAACCGGTTGAGCTGCCTAAGATGGATTCAATCTTTAATTTTTAATCTTAATTTCGAAAAAAGATCCTCTTATCTTCACAATCAATGATTTTTTAATTAGTTTCCAACAAATTTCAATGCGTCGTTGAATATCGAAATCTGTCAAATCATGAGGAACAACTCGTCAACGTCTATTAGCTTTGCTAATCGACGAAAAAGCATATAAAAAGATAAAACACATAAAATAAAAAATTATTTTTTGTTTTTATAAAATTTACATAAAGCTTTGCTAATGAACTCAAAAATAAAATGAAAGTTAGATATGTTATATGCGATTGTCAAGGGGCCAAATGGAACATGTCCAACTCGGTACTTACTTTGTATTAAAATTGTTGAAATATTCATCTATTAGAGTTACCATATCCTACATTTAAAAAACCTGTAAAAAACTTCTTAAAATCAAATTTTTATATATTTTAGGTAATCATTTAATGGCATTATTTTAAAATTATAAGTGTATAAAATTTTAAGTATATATCTAATTTTGATCAGAAGATATTTAAAAAAAACATAAATTTTTTGAAAATAGACTTTTTTTATAAAACCTTAAAATTTCGACTTTTTTTAATCATAACTTCTGGAAAAATTATCCGATTAAAATAAATTATAGCTCACTGGGACGCATATCCTGACAACTTAGGGTCAGGATATAGGTCCCTACTGGACGTATGACATGGAAAAAAATGAAAAACTAAAAAAACTATTATTATTTTTGAAAAATAGACAAAATTCTGTAGATTACAAATTTTCATAATTTTATCTAAATCGGATCATGGTTTTTTTTCAATTTAAAGTTTCGGACAAGTATTATTGGGCACCCGTTATAAACAATATTTTATATTACGGCTTTTGTTATAAAATTGAGCTAATGTTTACTAATAATTTTTATTTTTACAAATAATTGCATACAATTCAAAATTTATTTCAAGTCAAATTTTATTGTATCTGCTTGATTAATTTAATAAATAAATATTTTAAATTACCAATTTGTCTTTAATAGAACTGGCCAATTTATTAAACCATTGAAAATAAAACAATAAATAAATTTAAAAGACTAAAATTAATTTAATTGATTAAATAATCAAAAAAAAAACACAAAAAACAAATAAACCATATTTATATTTTTAAAAAATGTACATATATTTTAGAAAAAAATAAAGACTAGTTTTTGCGTTTAAGTATTGAAATACCGGTAAAATTTATAATTTTTTTTTTTACAAAAATAAAAAAAATTTTTTTTTGCTCAGTTAAACTTATCAGTAGGTGCCAATCGGGTTTTTTAATCAATCTCATTTCAGATTTTTATTCTCTTAGAGCTAATTCTAAATTTGATTTGTGCCAAAATAATTCTAAATTAGAAAAAATAAAATCCAAATCCAAATTTTATTCAAATACTACTTGATTTGAATTTTGAGGATTGGTGTTGGCATATTCCGATGAACTACGAGGTATAATTTTGTTTAATACTTCATGACTTCTTTTTAAAACCACAGCCATTTTACTCAAATTAGTGACATCAAGACCATTTTGTTTCTTTTGCTCATTTTTTATCTCCTTTAGCTTGTTTTTAACCATTTTAATTTCAAGCTCATTTTTGACCAGTCCACTATTATTACCCAAGTAAGATGCGTCAAAACTAGTTAAACTTTTAGAAAAATCATTTTTCTCATCTTTAAAAGTGATTATACGCGGTGTTTCCTTTACTTCACATGTACAGTCTGCAAATTTGACAATTGGTACATTACTGTTTAATATTTTAGAATTTTTGTTTAATAATAGAGATTGATCAGACGATATAGGTGATAAGTTTGCATTGGGTGATGGAGGAGGCGTTTCCAATTTTTCATTAATATCATTATTAATAACAAGTTTGCACTTATTCATCGGTAATCTAGTCTTGTTAGTCGAGTTGGCTAGCAGACCAGACTTAATGGATATATTAGGCAAAGTTTTTGTCTTTGTTATGTGATTGCTGACCGAGACAAGACTGCCACTGAGTCTTGCTTTGATAAGCTCCTCTTTACGCTTAAGAGCCTTTTCTTTTCTTGTTTGTTCTTTGTAAAAATCAGCAAAATTATTTACAATAATAGGAATAGGCAATGCTATTACAAGGACACCGCAAATGCAGCAAACACTGCCGACTATTTTACCCGGCAAAGTAATGGGATAAATGTCACCGTAGCCGACTGTTGTCATGGTAATAGAAGCCCACCAAAAGGCCGCAGGGATCGAGGTAAATTTTGTCTGATATTCTTCTTTTTCGGCGAAATAAGCCAAGCTGGAAAAGAGTAAAATCCCAATGGCCATAAAAGTCATGAGTAAACCGAGCTCTTTGTAGCTTTGTTTGAGTGTGTAGCCTAGAGATTGAAGACCAGTCGAGTGTCGTGCCAGTTTTAGCACACGCAATATCCTCAACACTCTAAATACTTGTATTAATCGACGAGCGTTGTTAAAATTCTCGTATTGTTGATTAAGTACAAACAAAGACACATAATAGGGCAATATGGCCACAAAATCAATAAAATTTAACGGACTTTTCAAGAATTTTATTTTATTAGGCGATGACCAAAACCTGAGCACTAATTCTAAAGTAAACCAAATCATGCATACAGCTTCTACCGACTCCAAATGCGGATTATCTGCTAAAGTATAATTCACATTATTTATTGTCAATACATTTCCATGGTGCAAATTAGGATTTAATACCATTTTAGTGATGTTATGTGTCGAGTTAATAAATTCTACTTTTGGAACGTGTGTAGGTATTGGAACTTTTGTCTGTAATTCTGGTATTGTATTCAAAGTTAATGCTATTGATGAAACAACAATGAAGAATATGGACAAAATTGCAATTATCTTTTTTTTTTCAAATAAAAAAATATAAATTTAAAATTTTTTTTTTTCAAATTCCCAATTTTACTTCAATATCAACTATTAATAAAATAACTATTTTAAATCCTCGAAAATCATGATGTATATTTTTTGAATTTTTAGATAAACAAACATTAAATAATTGCGAATATTAATTTAGAATTAAAAATTGTCACGTTGCTATATTTTAGTTATCTTATTGCTACCAAGCAAAAGAAAAAAAATTTAAATTCAGCAATTATATTTTTAGAATTGTTTAATCGAACATATTACATCTTACTGCTACCAAAAGCAAGTAAGGCATACTGAAGCAAAATTCTGGGAAGAATTAGGAACGCTATGGATGTTATACTTAGAAAAGAACAAGCAGGATTTGAATGCGAGAGAGGATGCATAAACCAGATATTAAAGAACATCATAGAATACTTTGAATAATGTATTTTAATTTCATTGACTTGAAGAAATCCATTGATAGCATGCACAGATATATTTTAAATCTGACATAAAAGGTGTAAGACTGGAAATCTGCGAAGGATTGTAAGAATACGCTGGCCTGAAAAATTTTCGAAAAATTTCAAAGTCAAAGCAATTAAGTCAATGCATTTAGTACAAAAGAGTGTACAGGCTTGAACATGTACTCAGAATTTAATTCTCATAACAAAAGAATTAAAAATAATAATAATAAACGCTACAGGAGACTAACTGTGAAACAAGGCTATGTGATTCATTGCAAAAATTTGCCTTAATAACTAACCTGGAACCTTTAATAAGAAGACACTCAAATCAATGGCCAAAATTTTATGATAATGTTTTTAAATTAACTCCAAAAATATTTAAAATAACGTTTATAGGATGCTTTAATTTTTGAATAGGCAGATATTAGAAAAATTTTTAAATTTCTCAAAGATTTTAATCTGTTCCTTTGAAACATCTTACTATTTAAAAAAATCCTAGTGTGAAAAAAATTAGTTAACTATCTTTTAGCTTTAAAAACAGTTTTAAAAACAGTCAAACATAAAGCAAAAAAAAAACAACTTAAAAATTCCTTCAAAGAAATAAACCTTTATTTCACAACTGATAAAAAGTCGAAAAATTTATCTCTAAAAATATTCAGAATACTAAATTTTAAGAGCAGAAAATTTATAACAAATACAAATTATAACAAAACATAGACAAGACGTTCTAATAATCCTTTTTGATTCAATAAAAAACGAGTCACTTGAATTAAAGATTTAGAAAGCAGAGTTGGTCAAAAGTCTAAGTTTTCTACCATTCCATATTTTTCTTTTCCTTTTTTTTTTTAAATCTTTTTAATTTTTTATTTTTAAAAGTTAAAAAAAAGTTTTATTCTAAATCTAAAATTTATTTTCTTCTAGAAAATTAATTAATTTTTTTAAAATATCAGTTATTCTTTTTTATTTTAAAATTTTTATTTTTATTTAAATTGAAAAAATAAATCTGAAATGACTCATTTCAATTTTTAAAAATATTAATCAAATATCTTTTACACTTTAATGTCCAGAGAAATAATTTAAAAAAATTTTTAATTAAATTTTTAATGATATTTATTTTTTTTATTTTTTATTTTATAGAAGCCAAGAAAATTATTGGGATAATGGAATATTCAAAAATAATGTTTTTAGAAAAACTCATCGGGCCATATAAGTATATTCTGAAAAAAATAAACTACAGATAACTAAAATAATTTGGACTTCTCAATCACCCAACTAAATCTAATTAGATAAATGAATGATTTTTATAAAATCAAATTATCAGTTTCTAATCTTAGAAAAAAAGTAAACTTTAATTTTACTTAATAAAAATAAATATGTATAATTTATCTGCGCATCAGTAAAATGATTTGAGTTTTTTTTTTTTGAATTATCTAATTTATAAACGCAATAATATTTCAGCTATGAGAGTTAAGATTTAGCTTTAAAATAACTATAAGTCCGAATATTTTCTTGATGATACGATAGATTATATTCCTATCTTGAAAATATTAAAAAAAATCACATTTAAATTTATTCTATTTAGTAAAATAAATGACAAAATAAATAATAAATAAATAAAATATTTAGTTAATGTAAATGACTGCCTGGGTATAGCAAATAAGTTTTTAATTTCAATAAATAATTGATATTCAAGTCTTAAAGGTTTAATTTTTAAAATTTTTTTTACCCTAGCTGCTTTAGAGGTTTGTGGCTTTTCCATTAAATCCCAGACTTTTTTCCTCATAAGTGGACAGCAACAGCCGAAATTTTCCTCGATAATTCTCTCGCGTAAAAGTTCCTCTTCTTTGCGAATTTCTTCCATAACAAGCTCTTTACGCTGATAATACTTGTGCTGACAACACGGCTCCAAATAGAACTCGTGTATACCCCAGTACTCGAGGTCGTCATGAAACGACAACACACAAATATCTTCGACTAGGTGTAACTTGCCTGTTCGATAGAAATTAACCACAGATGCAAACGAACGAGAACTTCTGTCAAAAAAAAACTCGTTCTCATCGGGATCGTAGTCATCGCAGAGCTGTTGGATTTCTTCAAAGTCTTTGGCAAAGCGGAGCTTGCCTAGTCTGGTCTTGGGCAATCGCTCCAATGATTTCCAAAGCATTTCGTGTCGCGCGCCACCTACATTAATCACCACTCGTTTTTGATTGAGATCCAAACGGGTCGTTTGAGTTTCTTCATTTTGAACTTCATCATCACCCGAATACTCCCCACAATACTCCGCACATAAGTTAGAAACGTTAGATGACTCGAATTCATACGGTTCGCTAAGCTGAAAATTGGCTGATTTGCTGCTTGACGAAGAGGCTTGGTGTCCAAGAGTTATCATTTTAGTCAAAAATTTTAAATTGCCTCAAAAAGCTCAATTTAATCACATATCCCATTTATTCCGTCCAAATCTATTCAAATCAAAAAAAAAAACAAATCTAATTTATTTAAAAAATTAATATAAAAAAAAGCTCGTTGAATTGTTTAAAATCTAAAGAGCACTAGTCTTAATATCCTCATAATATCTAGCAAAAATCTTAATAATTTTGCGTTATTGAAAATTATGCTTATTCACAATAATCTAGAATAGATACCTTAGGGGTTAAATAGGAATTTAAACTTTTTATGAATGCATTTGAGAAAACGGTTTGCTTTAATAATTAAATGAAGAAAATTTTTATCATTCTACGACTAGTTGAGGCTAATTTTCCAAAGGTCTTCCTTACATTTTTGATAATAAATGCACATAATAAAGGTGTTGAATAAAGCCCGATTTCAGCAAGCACCTTTTTTGTTAAATGAAACCAATTTATTCAAGATACTAATGGCCAAAAAAAGTGTCTTTAATAAATTGGCTAAAAATTCAATTAATTTACGTGTAATCTTTACATTAATACTTTTTGGTCCGTCTTTTCGATCTATTCGTTAGACGTTTTATAGCGTTTATTTATGCTCCATGTCAAGTAAAAACGAATAGATCGAACAGACGGACCAAAAGGTATTAATGTAAACATTACGCTATGCATCACAAAAGACTAATGCCAAAAATTTTAAATTTCTTTAAAAACACTTGAAAAAAATTAGCAACAAATAAAATAAGTCAAATTAAATAGAAATTTGAATCTAGTACTTATACTTTAATTTTTAAAATATATTTAATGACCTTCTACATAAAAGATGTTTTTACACAATTATTTTTTTCTTATTATTTCTTTTCTGTATCTTATTTTCTAATTCCGCTTTCCTATAACTATTATTCTCATCATGAGACTTTAAGTTAAAATTTTTTCTCTGGATTTTTTTTCATCAAGTAACAAAAATTCTAGTGACATAAGCTAAATCTAGCTAAATCTGAAATGTCTAATAAATAAATAACTTGTATTATTAAAAAGAAAAGAATATCTATCATAGATATAAGAGGATGACAATCAGCAAAAAAATTATTTAATTTTAGGAAAAAAATCACATCCATATTATTCTAGAGCATATTGAATTTAACTTACTCTAAAAAAAGAAACAAAATTTTTTCTAAATTCTAGAAATTACATAGAAGTCACGTGTTGTTTAAGAAAGCTAATGTTAATGGCCTTAAAAGTCTAAAATAGGTGGTAAATTAAATAATTTTTAGATGTTCATTCGCTTGTATTAGAACTAAGCCAATTTTCAGGTCTAATGAAATAATTTTTTTTTTTGAAAAATTAATCATCATTAAATCTAAATAAATCATTAAAATGGATTATAAAACGATGATGAAAAGATGAATAAAAAAATAGAAATAAATTATAGAGAAAATATCAAGAAAATAACGAATAGTACTGGTGTATAAGAAATGAAATATATATTTTTGATACATATTTCAATATCAATTGTTTCAAATATTTTATTGAAAAGAGCAAATTTTAGATTAATTTTAGAATTTGAGAAGCAAAAACCATGAATGA
Organism: Brachionus koreanus; assembly: GCA_016987375.1. Classification (NCBI taxonomy): domain Eukaryota; kingdom Metazoa; phylum Rotifera; class Eurotatoria; order Ploima; family Brachionidae; genus Brachionus; species Brachionus koreanus. The sequence continues at coordinate 169,912 of PJRA01000453.1, read as the reverse complement.
AAGAAGAGCATTGCATGAATTATCCCATCAAAAAAAAAGCAATACAACATTTTCTATTAAGAGAAAAAAGCCAATAAATTTTGTGCTTCTATTAATAATCGAATTATAACCAAATTCTTCTTAAAATACGGATGTTGATTATTAATCATTATTTTAATTTGATTTTTCCTAAACTTTAAAAATGAAGTGTTCATTTCATTCAAAAACTCAAGACGCCTGAACAAAATGGGCACGTTTTTGAATTAATTGACAAAATTAGGCTTTTATTGCTTTTAAGCAATATGAAACAAAATTTATCAATTATAATACTTGAGATTACTTAGAATTTTGTCCATTAGATAATAAACTAAATAATACTTATTTGAAATTAAAAAATAATTATTAAACGCATTTAAGTTGTTGTTTTTGTCGATTTAAATGAATATCTGTAGAGAAAATTGATTTGAAATTTAATAACTTTAAAGGCAGACTTTGTTCTTTAGATAGAAGTTGCTGAGAAAAAAACAAAAAAACTAAACTGTTTGTTTAACAAAGCTATCTTTAACAAAAAAAAAACTAATTTTTAATTATCTAGGCAAATATTTGAAAGAAAAAATTTAGGACCCCAGCTAGATGAATGCCAAGCAATTTAAGCTTTCTTAGGCAATTTTTTTTGTTCCATTTTGTGCTAGAGTGTTAAAAAATTAAGACAAACTTGTTCTTGTTTGATAAACAAAATTATCTATCTGATTGAACAAATTGCTCGAGTGCTAACAAAAAAAAATAATGAACAGGTTTATTTATATATTTATTTTTTAACATGTCAGCAAATTTATCAAATTTAGTTAGCTTAAAAGCAAATTTCCGGCCATCTTAGTGTAAAAATATTGAATTGAATTTTTTGGTTAGTCGAGCAATAATCAAACGAACCAACTATCCACAAATAAATGCCATGCTTAATCTAATCTTTGTTCTGCACCTGATATTTTGAAATGTGAATGAAAATTATTTAAATGAATTTAAAAAAAAAATTGCATAACTTGAATAAGATAATATTGATTTTTGCTTTTAAATTTTTATTTTAGAGAAAATTTTTGATTGTGCTTTCTTTTCCTTAAATAAACAGGAACATAAAAAGCTTAAAGATTGTTCGTAAATAAAAAGAAAATATTCTTTTAATTATTTTTAATAGAGCGTAAATCGTAGGCCTATCTTTGAGCTTAAAAAATCTTTATTTATGAAGTCAATGCATATAATTATTTATTAGAAAATATAAATTGAAAAAAGCCTATTTAAGGTGTTGATACAAAAAAAAAGATTATCTTTTTGTTTTTGGCAGATAATCGGGTTTTTATACAAACAATTATAGACAAAAAAAACTCCTACAACTATGTAAAAAAAAAAGCATTGAAATTTGAGTTCCTTGAACAATTAATTATAAAGATGTAAAGACTAATTTTAAGCTGTTTTTATTTGTATGTATTGCTTACAGTTTGCTATAATAATGTTAAAAATGGTCTTAAACTTGTTTCTTTGTTTAAGAACTAACATCTGTTAACCAACATTTCTCTAAAATTATTAGATTCTAGGTGTTTATTTCTAATTTTTCTTAACAAAAACCAAATATTAGCAAAGATTTAAGTAAAATTTAGTCTTGAAAATTTCTTATATTAGAACCTCCCTCACCACTTTGTGCGAAATTTAATATTCTTTTTTTTGGTTAATTTCGATTCAAAAAAAAGATAAGTAAATATGGTATCATCACATTGAGTATAATTCAAACATATTCTGGATTTTTGGTTATTACCTAGATAAAATACATTTTGCATGCAAAAAATGCTAAAAATAAAACATATTAAGAGTATTGATAAACTTTTGGTTTAAGTCTAATTTATGGTCCTCAAGGAGTTGAACGAGAACATGCATTATAATCTACCTCTTCTGCATAATGCTCCTTTAAATTATTAAGATTCCTCGTTCAGTGAGTCTAATCAACTTAAAAATTGAACAAAATACCGTGTCATTTCTAATTACACTGACTTATAGACGCCACATGAACAAAAATAATTTATTTAATTAGATTTTTATTTTATCTAAACATTTTGGTTTTAATTAAATTAGAATTTTTTTTTTTAAACAAGAATTTTAAAGAAAAAAATTTAAAAAAAAAAAATAATCATCAATTTCAAGTTATCTTCTTTAATTAAAATTAAGATTGAATTTTCAAGGCTTTGCAGTCGAAATTTTGGAAAACCATATTTATTAATTAATAATGGATAAAGAAATGCATAAAGCTCTATGACTAAATGAAGAAATTTTTTAATTTTAAAAATCAATTTGAAACCACGTAATTATTCCCTTAAGTCTCTTTTATAATTAGAAAATGTAATTTCATAAATTATTTTATTCATAGAAAAAAAAATATCTAAAATGATAAAAACGATTTATTCAGACATAAAACTTTTGTTCACTTAATAATTCTCAATCTTGATTCAATTTCTGTACAAATGTTAAAATGAATTTTTGAAAATATTTGTTTCCTCTACTTGTCGCTTAAAAAAGACCAAAATCAATCAAATTAATCTGATTTAATTCTATTTGATTATGGTTAAATATAAGCAAAATTTTGCCTCAAAAGTCAAAAAAAAATTATCTAATTGAGCCAATGATGGTTCCAAATTAGACTGCTAGTAGTAAACCACATTAATACAAATTAAATGCATTTAGCCTAAATTTGAAAAGCTCAATCATAGGCTTAGCAAATTAGCTTCAAGTTACTTTATTGATAAAAGATAAACTATATGAAAATTTTTATTTAACCTTGAAAACTGTTTTATTTGTTATTTCGAATTTGGTAAATAATTACAAAAAAAAGGTTTTAAGCTTCTAAAATCTCTTAAAGATCGCTTATTGCGAGATATGAGTCTTTTATGATTAACAAAAAATGATTTTTATTTTTTCATCATTTTTTTTATTGAAAATCTTAAGAAATTCGATACACTAATTGATGAAAATTGCTTTATTTTCAAACAAACAATTCAATTGATCCAAACAGCAAAGTTAACTTTGGAAAAATGAGCTACTGCCGTGTTCAAAGCCGATGAGACATGGTCAAGACATCTTAAACTATTTTTTCTTAAAAATTTATTAATCATTTATTTAAATTATTTAAGTCTTTCGAACAATTATTTTAGAATGCAACACTGTCTAAATTTTTAGTATCATAGTTGCAAAATTTAAAACAACTAAAACAATTACTCAAACTTAAAAAGAATAATAATTTATTTTTAATTTGTTTTGTTAGCAAATTAAAAAACAAATGTTTCTGATAAATAAAAAAACATAATATTCTTAATTCTAATCTATGATTATAAGTTAACTAAAAAATAATTCTCAATTGCTTTCACTTAATACTAATTTCAACAATCGAGATATTTCTCTAAAGAAGATATTGAATAATTTTTAAATAAAATAATCCTACTGCAAAAACTCGTCACAATTATTCTTTAATTTTTGAAAATTTTCAAATTTTCAAAAATTAATTTTTTTTTATTTCAAGTCTCAGTAATTTTGTTAGGAAAAAAATTCAAATTTCAACAGATTAAATAAATAAAATAGTGTTTGATTTGGCAGTTGTCTGTATTATCTGTATTTTCAAATAATAAGACAGCAATAAAAATTAGGAAAAAACTATCCAAATAATTCAAGTAACATATCATTCAAAAATAATTTGATAGATAATGAATAATTAAAGTGTGTCAATAAAACTCGATTTGTATGTAAAATTCAATATGTAAATCGATTAGAATATTTTTTAGTTTTTTTTTTTAATTTCATTAGGGAACCGTATAATTTGAATTAATTTTTCATCAAATTTAACATTTCAAATAAGTAGAAGAAAATGTGTCCAATAAAGCTTATTAATCATTTAAAAATAATTAGTATGTAAAATTATTATCAAATAAATAAAGCCAAAGAGAATTTTGGAACATGTAAATGTTGAATTTTGTCATTTGGTTGATTAGATAAGCCACTAATATGAAGCAAATTAAAGCATTGTTGAACAACTTAAATAAAAAACAAAATTTTTTCCAAAGAATATAGAAAAGCAATTTGAAGAATGGAATAATTTTTTCAATTAATATTTATTATAAATGAAATTTTGCATTTTAGAAAAGATTTTACTTTTGATTGATTAAATTATATATTAAATTTAGTACAAGCTTGTTTAAGTGTGACCCCTTGTCATTGAAGCCATTGTCTTTATTTTGCCAACTATTTCTGATGAAATTGGAAGTATTATGCAACAAAGACGACAATACTTTGTTTATTTCAAGAAAATTTTTGATAACTTGATTTATTAAATCACGCTTTTAATTAAAAATAAATTGTTAATCTAAATTTATTTGATTTTACTTAAACAAAAATTTCTACAAAATACCTTTATGATCAAAAATATAAAGTCTTCATTATCAGCTAATGTAATATCTTTTAGAATTTTATGTCTAAAAAAGTTTGATTAATATTGAAAAAAAAAAGATTGATTTATTAAGTTGCTAAAACATTTCTCGAATAACTATCTTAAAATATTTTTTTCAAGAATTGAAGCAATATGTTGTCATTGAATAATTACGGACCAAATTTTGATTTTTTATTTGCATTAATCAATTTAAAGCTTTTTGTCCCGATTGTTTAGTGCAAAAACTAGTTAAAGAAACTAAATTGTCAAATCAAAGATTTTTATTTAATTCAAAGTATAATTTATTTCAGATTGATTTTTAATTTGAACAAAAGCCAGAGCAACTTTCAGATCGATAAACAAACAATAACCCAAAAGGCTATTACTCAAAAAAATGTTTCTTCCGTTCTAAGCTTTTTATTGATTTATATGTTTTCCTATACTAAATTAGATTGTATTATTCAATAAAATAAATGAAATTTTAATTAAATTTTTGCAAATTTTATATGATAAAGTATGGGGTGAATCGAAATAGCTGAGCCAGATTCCTATTAATAAATCAATCGAAAATAAATAATAGGAAAAGTTGCCCTTTTTAGTTTATAAAACTTTTTTGTAAAAGCATTAATGGAAAATTTTACAATAGTCTATTTTTTTTAATGGAATATATTCTATTCAATTTTAGAAATTTTAGCTGTCTTTATATATTTTAATTAAACATTAAAAAATTAACTATGTAATGTACGTTTAAAATTTTGATTAGTTCTTCAAGGAATTTCTAATTGAGGAACTTACATCATTGTTTCATCATTTGTTTAAATTAGAGTAATTTTAGAATCAATATCAAGTCATGATATCCGATGCTTTGATTTCATCTTAGGTATTTTTTTTTTTTTGATATAACAAGAACATAAAAAATTTCATTCAAGCTAGTTGCTTAAAGAGTTTATTCATAAAATTTAAACAGCTTAGAGTTAAAGAATTTTATTTTTTCAATGAACAAAAGAAATTTTATGCAATTTTCTAAATAAAAACAAAAAAATATAAATATTATTTAAAAATCATGAACACATAAGTAATTTGACAACGTCGAGTCCAATTTTTTTGGAATCGGTTAATGAAAAAAAAAGGTAATTAAATAAATTAGACTTAATTTGCCATAGACCCATATTTTATTTTATTAAAATTCAAATCCCCATTTTTAAGTAAACACACACAACACACACACGCAGGGTATTATCGGTACGGCATTTAGCTCCCTTAATGATTTATTCAAGTTCTTAATTAAATTTGATAAATTTTATCTTTTTTTTTTTAAATGAATATATTTTATTTAAATGACACATGTCTACTAGCTTCTTCTAATCCAATTTAAAGTTTCATATTACTCGAATGTTTAATTAAAGTAGAAGGAAAATTAATAAATTTTCTTATCGGAATATATACCTTTTAGTTTTACAAAATAATAATAAAAAGCTTTTTTGATTGTTTTATGCATTTGAAATAAAATAAAAAAAATCAATCAAAAAATTTATGTAGGTTTAGTTTAGTTTAGCAATAATCGCCTGGGAATATATTTAAAAATAAAATGGACTAGTTGTCAATCATTGAAATTTTTTTTTTTGTTTAGGACTTTTCGATAAAATAATTTCCTAGGTAAGATACTAAGAGAGTACTTCTAAAATAATTTCAACAAGAGTTAATCAAAAAAATTAAAATTTAATTTTTCTTCTAAAGCCTATAAATAATTTAGGATAAATGTGCAATAATTAATAATTAGATTTCTTTACAGATTAATGAAAAAAAAAAGCTCAATACATGTCATTTAGATTTGAATTTTTTACTTAAAAAAATTGAATTGAACAATTTTGATGTTTTCCTAATTGAATATATTTATTCGAACGTGCCTAAAACATTCTGGGCGATTAGCATGCTTCGGATTAGGGAAAAAAATCGATCAGATCATTCATCCTAAAAAAACTGTAAGCTAAATAGCGAAGCACACAAATAATGATAAAGTGAGCCAACCGGCTCGTTGCATTTCAATAAATAATTTAATTTAGAGTCGATATAATTATTAATAGTTGAACACTCTAAAAGTAAAGATATTGGGATATTTTTTTTCTAAGAACATAGAGATGAGTGCAAAATTCAATTTTTTACCCAAAGGAATCTGCTTGGCGACTCTTGCTCTCTCAAAACCACTTAATTAAATACCTTTTTTGCATTTTCTAGGGAAATTTAAATAATTTGATATTTAAATTTTTGTTCAGTTTTAAACAAAGAGTTACCAAGCTATGTCATGAAAATTCTGTTCTATTTTCTTTTTTATTTAATAAAAAAAAATTAAAATAAATAAAGTTTATAAGCCTAAAAAAAGAATTTGAAATTTCCTGTGACAAGGATTAGATAATTTTTTGATTTAATTGTAAATGAAAAAACAAATATACGAAAATAGACTTCTTTTTAGATATTTATACAATCGATAAAATTGATTTACTAAGCTATTTTTTAAGTTGCAAATATTGATAGCGGATTTATGGCAGATTTTCAAGCCAAAGAATAATGCTTGGCTAAAAGTAACCCTTTAGCTTTTAATTAGGATTTGTTTAATTGAATGATAGAAACGCAAAAAAAAGAGAATAATTGAAATAGAATTTTCAATATGATCAGCTTAGAAAATAATAATAAATTTGGGCCAATTTTTATTTTTATATTCATGTAATTTCACGGCTCGATTTACAATTTGTAATTTAATTATTGTCATCAGAATTTCCTCTAATCTCAATTATGTATAAACAAGTCTCCAAAGAAATATTGGCTATTTTTAAGTCAGACCCAAAGCTATTTAAAATGGAATTTTTTTTTCCGCGGCTTTTGTTAAATTATAAATTTCATTTTCTAGGCACCAGTATTCATTTTGAAAAAAAAATTGTGCAACCTTATCACTCTTCATAATTCAAATTAATCAATTAAAAAATAATGATTAAGATAAGGCATTTGAAATGTTTCCATAACATAACTATAGATGTATTTATATGACTTGAAATAAACGATTTGGTTTAATTTTTTTTGGCAGTTTTCTAATAAAAAATTCTAATTAAAATTACTACTTTAATTAATTAAACAACTGTTGGCTAAACTTTAGATTCGATTCTAATTTTTGATGATTTTAAGCTTAAAATTTTTTTATTTTATTTTATTTTTTTGAATTAAATTTAGATAGAAAAAGTGTGTTTTAAAATGAAATAGAAAAAAAAATGCATTCAATCATTTTGATCTACACAGTTCTATTTAGTCTGATGTGTACGACAATTCAAATGAAAGAAAACAATCCTCGGATACTATTCAAAAAATTGTCACCTATTCAAATTGATGAAAATTTAGAAATCGGACAAAAAATTATTGATTTAAAAGAAAAAATAATTGATCTGAACGAAATTGACTACGAAAATGCTCAAATATTTTTCAGTTTTTTAGAGGATCAAAATATGGGCACCAGCATATTGAAATTGGTCTCACTCAAAGAGTACTTTATCCTAGATGAATATTCGGGGATAATTCGAACATCAAAATCAATTGATTTAGAGCATTTTTGCTATCACAATCTGTGTCAGAATAAGAATATTAACAATGAGGTTTATTTAAACAAAACTTTGCAGGAAGGATGTAGTCTGAACTTCAAAATAAGAGCCAACAAACTCATCGAAAATAGAGTTAATTTGATTTATCATGTATCGTTTGATCTTGTCATACATGACATCAACGAATTTCATCCAATATTTAGCCAAAAGAATCCTATTTTTTTTAATGTAAATGAAGAATTTAGTCCAATTGAGCTATTAATTGGTACAGTGCCAAATGATAACGATTGTTCAGACAAATCTCAAATTTATTATAGAATAAAAATAATTGAAGTAAACTACACTAGAAACAATAATCAATTTAAAATGGACAATTTCAATTTTGATTTTCAAGTAGTTATCAAACAAGATCTATTGTTTCTGTACTCGAATAGAGCACTAGACCGCGAGCTCTATCAAAGTATTACCTTGGAACTAATTGCTTATGATCGCATCAATATAAATGAGGCAAATACTGCTCTATTGAGAATAATAATTAATGTTATAGATATAAATGACAATTCGCCTGTGTTCAAAATACCAATGTACAACTTGGAATTTGACGAAGGCTTATCTCCAGGCACAGAACTGATCCGAGTCGAAGCAACTGACTTGGACCAGGGTCCCAATGGTAGAGTCAGCTTTGAAATCGCTTCTATAAGCGATCAAATGAGAAATTTTTTCTCTCTTAATCAAACAAGTGGTGTTTTGTATTTAAAAAATAAACTAATATCTGATAAAAAAAATTGGACACTGCAAATAAAAGCATTTGACCATGGCTCTAATCAAAAATCAAATTTTTGTCTAATCAATATACAAGTAAAAGATGTTAACAATCACAAGCCGGAGATAAGAGTTAATTTTTTTGTTATTCCGGGTTTAATAGAGCCCAAATTTGAGACAATATATAATTTTAATGAGAATATATTTAAAAAAGAAGATGTAGTATTTTTGCCAACATCAATTCAAGCTAACACAACTATTGGTATTGTGAGCATACATGATCCAGACTCAGGTCCAAATGGTCAAATAGATGAGTGTGAAATTAGCACCCAGTTTGAACAAGAGAATCCAATTTTTTTGCAAAATTTATTTGATATTGATTCAAAATTAGAAAAGTTTTCTTCAAATAAGAATATCAGTGATGCAATTAAAAATTCAATAGAAGCTGCCCTAAGCCCTTACAATAGGGGCTTTAGAGAGAAGAAATTTTTAATTCGAACAAAATTTAATTTTGATATGTACAAAAAATTTAACATTGATTTAAAAGCATCCGATCAAGGCTTAACAAATAGACAAACAGGAATTAAATCATTTAAAATGATTGTTTTAAATGCAAACATTTTGAATAGCCATTTTTTGGACGAAGATGAAGTGGATGAAAATTTTATTTCCAATGAAAACGAATTGAATGATTACGATGAAGAAATGAGCATGTTTAGTCGACTAGGTCTAAGAGTTGATATAAATGAGAACAATTTATTTCCAATTGATTTGGTCCGATTAAAACCGGAAAATTTTGATCTCAAAATGGCCCTAAATTATGATTTATTTTTGCCTACAAATTTAAACTTAAAGCACAATTCACCAAATTATTTTAAAAAATCGAGCATATTTCAGTGTTCTGTGAGTCTATTTAAGTATTTAAGCATTGATCAAAATGGAATAATTAGGCTAAATAGATCACTAGACAGAGAAATATGTCATTTATTTAAATATTTTATTAAAGCTGAAAATAAAAATGACAAAAGAATAAGCTCAGTAATTGCATTTAAAATAAATGTTCAAGATTTGAATGACAACCCGCCAATGTTCGAGAAAAAGCATTTTAAATTTGAATTTATAAGAGGCATGAATAAGAGCATTAGTATTCCGATCAAAGATCCGGACTTAAATCCCAAGTATATTTTTCGCATAGATAGCAGGGATCATAGTGAGAAAATATCGGATTTTTTTAAATTAAAGCCTGCTGAAAACTATAAACACGTCAATATTTCATTAAAAAAAAATGAAAATTTTTTTAAAAAAAATAAATATTCATTTAATTTAATTGTAATCGAAGCAAGCAAATTCAATACTGGAACTGCTAATTCAGACATTGCTGGGATTGATATTGAGATTTTAAATGAAGAAGAACTTAGGCCGGCTGTCAATGAACTGTCTATTTTGGGCGACCTGGGTGATGAAAATTACTCATCAATCAAAATGCTAAATGAAAGAGTTTTCTTTGTAAGCACTAATTACAATCATTTGGTAGACAAACTAAGAATCAAAGAATCGTCCACTAGCAAGACATATTTAAAGTTGTTGAAAATAAAAGTCAAAGAAAAAATTTCACAAAAATATGGAAAAATTGACAGTATAAATTTTAAAATTGAAAACACTAAATGCTATGATTCAGTTGAAAATTTGAAGAATAGAACAGAATTTTTGTTCCCGTCTAAAATAGACAAGATTGAACTGTTTGTTTTAACAGCTTCAAACGGTATACTAAACGCTGACTTGAACAGTCTCAAAAATCTAAACTCAGTATTGGCAACACCATTTGTTTGTTTCATTGAAATTAAAATAAAAAACAATACCAACCAGCTTAGTACAAATTTTACCATAATTCTAAGCATGATCCGTGAATATACCACGAGTACACAAGCTTTAGAGCTAGAGGCCTATTTTAAAAGTCTCTATTTAGTTGAATCAAGTAAAAAGAATTTGTTCGATCAAATAGAAGGAAATTTTTTGAAAAAAAAATTCAATACTATTAGCCATGTATTGGTCAACACTAATTTACCATTGTTTATTTTGACTATAATAATCATTTTTTTGCTTATTGTTCTAATTGTTTTGTTCATTATTTCTATTATTTATTTATTAACTTTTTGTAAATTTTTTGACTGCGAAAAGAATGCTTTGAAAAATGATATAAAAGTCAATGATTGTCAAAGTACATTGATTTGTAAATCTGGTGAAAGCGACCAAAAAACTCACGGATGGCTTAGGTTCAAAATTTCCAAGATGTTGCTTAAAGAAAACAGGGCCAAACTTTCATGTCCAAATATTTGTCTGACATCGTTGGAAACAGACAATAATTGCAAATTTATTCAAAAAAATGATCAAAAAGATTATCTTTTGGATAGTCCAATTTTAATGCGCAAAATTTGTGAGAATTTTGATAACGAAAACAAAGATAAGTATTTACAAAAATACAATTTGGAATATTTGTTCGATAATCAAACAGCTAAAAGTCAAATAGAAAAAAAAATGGATAAAAAGTCTAAAAAAATTTCGTTTAAATGCAATCAGACAACTGAAATTTTGAACAATAAGTTTGAAGATGATTCAAGTAGTTTTGAAGATGATGACTTTATAATTCCGCACAATAATTCAAGTTGTATGCATAAAAAAGTTAAAAACGATTCTGATAAATATCTAAATAGAGAAACAATAAACAATACTTTTTATAATCAATTTGTATTGAACAATTCAAGAGCCTCGACTAATCCGGATGACATTGTTTGGATAAAAAATAATAATACTAATAGATTTTTTAGCTTTGATCCCATCTATCAAAATAAAGAAATTGTTTTATAAGTTTACTTAATTCTGTAATTTTTTTTGTTAATTTCATTTTCTTTATTATAAATAAAATAATTAAAATATTTTATTTTATTTATTTACTTATTTGTTTCTAAATCATCATCATCATCATCATCATCATCAGTTCAGCTGTTTATTTTTGGTTTGGTACTGGCTTGAGTTTTGTAAGTTCATCTATGAACTTGTGTCTAGCTATTGCAACTCATTGACCATCTTGGTCTGTGAAAAATCTTGATTCTCAGACCGATTTTCAGACAAATTTTTTTGTTTGTAATTTGTAAAATACCCTTCTCTGAGCAAGTAAGCCATTGACCGCTAAAAATCAAAATCACAATTACCATATCTCGTTGAATTCTTAATGGTGTAAAATCAAATTTAGCAACTCAAAAGTATCAGTTAACTTTATTAACAAGCTTAAGGTCAAAACATGTACAGTATTGAACATAAAGACGCACTTGTTATTTTAAAATATTTGTTTAGGAAAAGTTAGAAAAATAAAATTTTTTCTTAAAATTTATTAAATAAAATTAATATCTAACATACTTGTGCTAAAATGAAAAACAATTAAAGAAAAATCAGTCTTGGACCTAAACGAAAATATGGAAATAAATTCGAAAGCCAAAAAGAAATTAAGCTTCTCGGTAATAAATTAAATTTTTGATGGTAAATTTACTTTTGCTTTAATTATCTAAGATATTACAGAATGTTGTAATTCTAGGTTGAATTTAATTAAAATCTTTTAAAATAAAAAATGAGACTTAAAATTTATTTCGGTAACATAAACAAATCAGCAATAACATGGAGGTCAACAATCATGAAAGATCTCACCGAAATGGGAATGACATGGGGAGAAGCAAGGGTGAAGGCGAAAGATCGACTAGAGTGGAAATCAAAAGTAATGATCCTATGCTCCACAAGGAGTGAATAAGGTAGAAAAAAAAATCTTTATTTGAATCTATCTTATATCATTCTTTTCTATGCATTAACTCTCTTTCAGGAACTTAGATCAAAAGATTAGAAGTAACTAGCAATTTCAAATCGACTTTGGGAGTTGTGTGAAAGATATATCGGGCAGCGCTAAGATTTTTTCCATTGATCCTTAGGCTATTCGAAGAATATAAAACAAGCTTCGAAACAAGATATATTGAATATCCAATTCCATTGTGTAATTGCTACTTTTCTATTTTCTCTTTTTTTTCCTATACCATCAAGTAGAGAAACGGTAAAGGGACAGGTCAAATGATTAAAATGATGCAGAGAAATTTCACAGGTTATTGCTAATATTGTTTGGTCTTTTTCGAATTTTTAGTCAAAAATTTTTAAAAAGAAGAACAAAGTTAGACATATAATTTTGTAAAGCATTCAAATCTCTTGAAATTTAGCATAAAATATGATTTGATTTAGCTTTTGGATTGGAAAAATGTTAGAGTCCTTCCATTTAAAAAATTTTAATCCCTCTAATAGTTTGTCCTTAAAAAGGCACTCTTAGCTTGTTCGAGATTTAATTTTATTTAGTTCAAGATATTAAATTTTCTTTAATTAGAAAAATTTTGTTTTTAAATATTGTTGTTATTTACTAATTTGTTTATGTATAATTTAAAAGCTTATCTAAACCAACAACACTTAAAAAGCTTTTAAGATTATTTTTTTAACGAACCTGTTTAACGTGAACCAAGTGTAAATGAGTAAAATCTGAATTAAATCAAAGTTTTGATTTGCACTTTATAAAATCTATCAATTTTTATAAGGCACAGATGAAAATTTTTTTAATAAAAATTAAAAAAAAATGATATAATGACTGAATTGTCATATTTTATGATTAATTCTAAATTTAAAACACTACATGTATAAAAATGACTGATTAAATTAGACCTTGATAAATAAAATACTTTTATTTTAAATTATTTTTCAACATCTGAACCTCGCCATGGAAACAAAAATCTATGATTTTCACATTCCGAAATTATTCATTATTTTCTCTATTGTAAATTTAAATAAATAATTCATTTTCCAAATTTTATTGCAATGGCTTTTACATCTATTACACCTATCCGTTTGGGTCTAAAATTCGACCCTTGTTCAATTATTTTAGTCTATCGAGATCGGTCCAAACTTCGTAATAGAACTATACCGGCCAAAAATTTGGACATATTAAGCAATATTACACTTTATGTCGAACAGTTCAAAAACAATCCAAAGCATAAGCAATATTTTGAAAAAATATCCAGCAATAAATTGGAGAAAATGTTTTTTATACTTCAAGATAATATGAAAGGATATACTTTAAATGAAAGTTTGAATAGAGCCAAAAAATTTGATACTTCGTTAAACGACTCGGATTTAAAAACTGACTTAAAATCAAAATCTGATTATGATGATGATTTTCATGACACTGACGATGATGAAAAAAATCCACCTAGTGTATCAACTATAGATGAAGTCAAGGCCGTTAAAAATCAAAGTCTTTTTGAAACTTTAAAATTTAATGATACTAAAAATACTAGCAAAACTATTGATTTATTAGCTGACAAAATGAAATCAGTAAAATCTAATTTCTACGATTTTGAAGACGAAGTTGAAGATGATTTGCCAGTTGAGAATAATCAAGATAATGATGAAGATGAAAGTGACAATGAAATTTTGAATTTTGCCAGAAAGCCAAAAAAAGATGACGAAGAAAAATTGGAAACAGCAAAAAGTGATGATGAATCTAGTGGGTCATTTTAGGAAAAAAAAATTTAAAATTAACAAGCAAAAATTATTGTATATTTTTATGTTTATGTGAAACCTAATTTATTTTTAGATGAATAATTTATATTTTAAGATATTTTACCATTCATTGCTTTAATTCAAGTTTTATTTCATTTATTTTGAAAAAAAAAATCAAATTTGATAAAATAAACTGAGAAAAAAATCAATGATCCAACTTTTTTTAATGCAAAAGAAATTATCAAATATTGTCTAATTTTTAAAACAGATTTTAGATGATAGCATTTTTATTATTTTTTTGAAATTTATTCAATTTGAGCATATTGTACATTTCTTTGCATACAAAAATCTTTTCTAAATATTCAACATCTTTTTTAAAGCTTCAAATTATTTTTTTAATAAAAAATTAAAAATCTATTATGACTAATGCTTTTTCTTGTTTAAGCATTTCTAAACAAAGGCAGTTATGCAAATTATTATTACAGATCGAAACAAGCTTTTATATTTAAATTGACATTAGTTCTAAAATGAAATTTTTATCACAATTATGTTTAACTATTTTTAAAGTTAGTTTGAATTTTTGAATTTTTCCTTCAGATTTCTTAAGAAAAAAGAAGTTTGATTAATATTTTTTTGAACAGCAATCCTGGCTGAGTGTAATTGCCGATGGTAAGTTCATACTCAAAATATAAAATAAATGAGTAAATTTCTATTTGAAAAATTTTAAATGCATTGAAAGTCCCTTCTTCTTACAGCAATCGAATTTTTTTGTTTCATATACTTTTATTAAAATTGATTAATATTTTCATAAGAAAAACAGATATTGAATCCATTAAACATTTTTATTAAATTTATAATCTTCAATATTTAGCATAATCTTAGTTAAATAAATATCTAATGCTTTATCAAGTAATTTAAATTAAATTAAAAAAAAAAAGTTAAAGCTTTAAAGAGAAATCATCAGGTATGCACAAAAGTTTTAAAGTAGAGACAATTTTTCATTATACCAAATCAAAAATAAATTAATATTTAATTTGACTGATTTCTTAAGTTTTTCTGACACACGTGAATCAAGGAGGCATTTTTCTATGAACCCAAAAAGTGTTCAATATTTTAACTCTTTATTTTTTTTTTTTAATTGATAGATGACTTCTGATGATACATGAAATTTTTCTTTTTTTTGTCTTTTGACACTTGTTCAAACAAATTTTTATTTTCGATCTATATATTTTATATTTTTATGATATATTTCGCTTAGTTTTTAGTATTAAAGAATAATTATAATTTTATCTTGTCGAATTAATATTCAAGTCAAAATGAATGTCACTGTGGTCGAAAAATCGATTTAAAACTAATTTAATCAATAGGTCGAATATAATTCTTGTTTCGTGTTGAACATACATTGAACTTTAGCGATGTATCTTTTAGTCTCGATTCTAATCCTTTGGCCAAACTAATCAAAACAATAACGAATAAATCGCGTTTAGTAAATTTTCAAATCGATGAATAAACAAGAAATTTTTGCCAATGGAGCCAATAGATTATGAAAAGTTTATAATTACCAATCGAAGCGAACTGGAAAATGACCCACTTAGACACATGATTCTTTATCCTAACGATGACATTGAATTGGTTGAGATACAGAAAAAAATAAGCACTCTTGAATTTCCTAAGCCAGAAATCGAGTAAATAATTTTTTTTTTTTAAATTTAAATCAAAAATATTACTAAACTAATTGATTTTTTTAAGAGCTGAACTTGACATTCACATCAGCGAGTGTATCAAAAGCTATAACTCTAATTATCAAACACTTCTAAAAAAGTAAAAATAAAAAAAATTTTTTTTAAATTTTATTTGATTAAATTTTAAATAAAATGACATTCAAGCTATGAAAAATTTTCTTCTATTAACTTGATCAAGTCAAAAAAGTCAGATTTGAATAGACTAAGCAAAAAATGTGAAATTCAAGAGTATGAATGTGATCAAACAAGCACAGATGGATGTGCACAAAATTTGGAACAAAATAATGTACCATCAAATCAGCGAACAAGCTGGATTATATCCGACATGGAAAAACTAGAGCCTGATCCGATATTGAAAGTTCTTTTCGAACACTTACCTGCAGAATTGATTGACAGAGAAACCGAACTATTAAGAGAAAACCAACGGGTCAATTCAATATTCCAGTTTTATCCAAATCAAGATTTTGCCAATGCAAGCATTGTGGTTGAAAATCGGCCAATTTTACATCCACCCAAAGAGCACGAATCAAATCGAGTTCTTGTTAAATGTACACATTTGAAATTTGACTTAGAAATCGAGCCCGTTTGGGCCTCGATGGCTCTTTACGATCTAAAAACTAAGAAAAAAGTGTCAGAAAATTTCTATTTTGACATGAATAGTGACACACTTAAGCACATGCTTAATTCTCATCAGACACATGAAGACTTGTCCACACAAGCCAAAGCATGCATTTTGAATATAACTCATCCGTCAAATGACTTGTACTTGGTGGTTAGAGTGGATAAGGTTTTGCAACAAGGTGACATTAGCGAATGTGCTGAACCCTATGTCAAAGCTCAACAGCAGTCTCAGAGCTCAGTGGAAAAATTGTGCTCAAATGCACAACAATTTTGTGAAAGACTAGGCAAATACAGAATGCCGTTTGTATGGACGGCCATTAACATTATGAGCATTTTGAACAATAACAATCAGTCAAGTCAAGAAAATGGAGAAAAATCGACTAGTCTAGACAGACGTTCAACGCTTCATCAAAGTAAATTTTACTCTTCGTCTGTTAAGAATGCATACGAGAGTTTTCGCAAGGGAGCTAGAGACGAATCGCTTACCAGACGTGCCAGCACAATTAAAGAATTAAAGAATGAAGATTTAATCAATTTGGTCAAATTTAAACCCATTGCAATTAGCATAAATACGTTTTTCAAACAAGAAAGTGATAAATTGTCGGACGAAGATTTGTACAGATGCTTAAACGATTTGAAAAAGTCAGCCAATTCAATCAAAAAATTAAAATGCTTGCCTGGTTGTCTTAAACTTGAATTTTCGCCATTTAGCTCAAATGAATCGAAAAGTATACAAAATTATTTTATTCTAAGTCCCGAACTTCAATTGATCAAATCAAATTCTCTAATTAATAACTCTCAAGTAACTCAAGAAAAAACGCACTATCATCAACCATTGATATTGCACAATCATTTATTGCCTATAAAAGATGTGCTTGAATTTTACTCTTATCCGGTCTATGAACCAAATTATATGTACAGAAATTTATTGTATATATACCCATTGAACATTAATTTATGTGGCGTTGGCTCTTCCAAAGCATCGGCCAATTCAGCAGCATCAGGCCAAAATGCGACCAATAATTCACTTCTTAACTCATCATCTGCCCGCAATATAGCCATAAAAGTGAATTTAATGAAAGGCGAAGAAGGCGAACACTGTGCTCTGCCAGTCATATTTGCTAAATCCTCCTCTACAACTGAATATTGTAAAGAAGTATTTGCCAATGTTGTCTATCATAACAAGACCCCACAGTACAGTGATGAAATAAAAATAAAGCTACCTGCATTAATCGGAAACGCAAACTACCATTTGTTGTTTACTTTTTATCATGTAAGTTGTCAAAATTCAAAAGATCAATTGGACACTGTGATCGGTTATAGCTGGTTGCCTTTGGAGCAACAATTCCAATATGAAACAACTGTTCAATTTGTCAATCCTAATGGATCAGCGATGCAATTAAATCCCGCTTTAAATCAGGACTCGGACACAAAAAAAGGTATTTGAATAAAATTTTTATTAAATTGTAAAAAAAATAAATCTATGTAAAAATTTTTTATCTATTTATTATCTTATTTCTTAATTTATAAAAAATGCCTGTGACATATTAATGCATTTAATTTATTCTATATTATATTATTTAGAGGGAAAGTTCCTCTTAGCAGCTCCGAAACGGTGTAGTGTCTTCTTTCTTTAAGCTATATTAAATAATAAAAATAATAATAAATTTAATTTTAATGGCAAAATAAATTTGGACATACTCTTTTAAAAGACGTTAAAAATTTGAAGATCTCTTAAAAAACTATGACTGCACATAAGTATTTAATTAAAAATATCATTTGTCATCTTGTTTACTTTGTCACAAGTCAAATTATTACTTCTTTTTTACAATTTTAAACGATTTATTAAAAGTAGACTGTTATACCTAATTATAATTTTTTAGAGTTAATCTAGTTTTTTAAATTCCTATTTTGATTTGTATCTTAATCGCATTTTTAACTCTATTTTTTAAATTAATTTTTTTGATTATTTTAATTTTCTCTAAATTTTACTCTTTTGTCTAGATATACTTTAAAACATACACCGATCAAGATTAGAAAAAAACTCTACTGGGTTTAAATCACAAAAATTATTTTAAAAAAAGCCATTTTTTTAATACTTTTATTTCTGCCTATCTTTATTTTATTATATAATCTTTTTTTTGTTAAGACATGATCTTCGTCGTATTAAAATTTTAAAATAAAAAATAATACATTTTAATTCATACAAAAACACCCTTGTAATTTTTTTGATAGACCTAAAAGCTTATTATATTTTCTTCAAAGGCATAAAAATATTTATTAGAAAGTGTAATTTTTTCAAATAAAATAATATTGTTTTCCTATAAAAAAATAACTTTTAATGACCTGAGACGATACAATCTGATTTTTTTTCACAAAAAAAAATTGCTATTATAGGTTTACGACCATCAGGAATACAAAAATTTGGTTATTTTTTTTACGATTGATTGTATAACAAAATAAAGGTAGGCAGATTTTTTTTTGACCCTATTCTATCCTAATGGATAATGGGGAGGCGCTCATCTCCTTTTCAAGTACCTTTTTT